>SJXQ01006673.1:236184-272950 GCA_006408695.1 Aepyceros melampus | reverse complement strand
GGCTGGGGGAGGCTGAGGAGAGAGGGGGAGGCTGAGGGAGGCTGGGGGAGACTGAGGAGAGAGGGGGAGGCTGAGGAGAGAGGAGGAGGCTGGGGGAGGTTAGGAGAGGCTGAGGAGGCTGGGGGAGGCTGGGGAGAGAGGAGGACGCTGAGGAAGCTGGGGGAGGCAGAGGAAGCTGAGGGAGACTCAAGGGACTCTCTTTCCATGGAACTTCTTGTTTCTCACATTTCTTCTGTGAAGACCACAGTGCCCGCACTGCCCCAAAGCAGAGTCTAAGTCTGTCTGTCCGCTTGCGGTGTCTTTGGCTTCTGCTATGTCTGTCCCTCAACTTAACACACTCAGCCCCTGCTGGGCTGTGTGTTAATAAGTTGCTGCTCGGAGTTGAAGCCACAGCCCATCTGAGAGGGAGGAGGACGTCTTGCAGCTCATGTGAAAGTGCTCGAAGCTCTTGCGACCTCCCCTCATTAAGAAGCTGGGGTATCTGCCCTCCCCTGTCCCATGCCTTCTCCTCTTCCTGGCCCAGGGCCCTTTGCTCAGGTCTCACTCTGGCTCCTTTCCTCCTGAGAGAGGGCCCTGAGTGTTTCCGAGACTGCCGCCTCATCACTTCTCTGATGGGAAGTGGTGGCTTCCTCTTGGGGGAGGAGCAAGTTGCTGCCCTCCCTTCCTCTGCTTCCCAAGGGCAAGTTTCTCCGGGTCAGTGAGGGACCTCCTGGGGAGCTTCCTTCCTTCCCAGTGTTCACCGGGAGCTCCAGGGGCTTTAAGAACCAAAAAGGCGTGCACTCAGGCCCCGGTTCCCTTACTGCCGCTGTTTAACCTCAGCGAGTCCCTTAGACCCGCAGTGTATGGTTTTCTGTTCAGCACTGGTGGAGAACTCTCCACCGTCCAGGGTGGCATTAAGAGCAGGAATGGAGTCTTCAAGCCTAGGGCTCCGGGTTTGCTGCGCACTCGTGTGCAAGCCGCCGTGTAAGGGGTCCCTTACAGATGGGGGTTGTGAGCAGACGCCCCCCTACCCCCACCACTGGTTATCACTCTGGCCTTGGCTGCTCTCTGCCTCAGTGGAGAGGCCTTAGCTGCATCATGATTAAAACCATTCCCTTATTCGGCAAGGGTTTCCCAAGTGGCTCAGTGGTAAAGAATCCACCTGCCAATGCAGGAGACTCAAGAGACTGGAGTTTGATCCCTGGGTTGGGAAGATCTCTTGAAGGAGGAAATGGCAACCCACTCCAGTATTCTTGCCTGCAGAATCCCCATGAACAGAGGAGCCTGGCGGGCTACAGTCCATGGAGTTGCAAAGAGTTAGACACGACTGAGGACTGAGCAGGCACATTTACATACTTATTCAGCAAGCCCCACTTATTCATTCATTCATTCTCCCATTTCTGAGAACCTGCCCTGTCTTACGGAGAGGGCAATGGCAACCCACTCCAGTACTCTTGCCTGGAAACTCCCATGGACGGAGGAGCCTGGTAGACTGAAGTCCATGGGGTCGCACAGAGTTGGACACGACTGAAGCAACTTAGCAGCAGCAGCAGCCCTGTCCCAGGCCTTGCTCTGGGCTCTGGGGAACACAGCCAGGAATAGAACAGAGCAGCGCTGACCCTCTACTTCCAGCTTGAAGCTGGGAAGGGACCTTAACCAAGCTATCACCCAAGCAAAGTTTCAAGATTGCCTGTGTTGAACTCCTGAGAGGAGAGGTGACAGAGGGGCCCAGCTCTGGGTGAGCCTCGAAGGGGTTCAGAATCAAAAGGCAGCCCTCGCCTTCAGGAATTGTGGGCGCCAGCTGCAGAATGTCTGCACTCTGGGCTCTGTGACCATCAGAGGCAATCATACTGCAAGGTTGAAGTCAATGTTTAAAAAAAAGAACATTATTTCTTAGGAAGCCCTTAGTAGCCCTGTATACAATCTTGTGTTTAGCCACTTAACCACGGCCCGGGATCAGAGGCCACCCGGATATGTGCCCCTTGAGTGCAGGCACCTCACCCACCTTCCTGGCCCTTGTATGAGAGGCAGTGTCACCCCAGGCACTGGCATGGCCACCTGGGGATGCTTCTTGCCCGTGCCCTTCGGTAACCCCAGGGACACCTGAGCCTGATGTGGCTGAGATGAGGCAGTATGCACATCTCCTTCATGTTGGGAAAACACATGTGGTTTCCAGCGCACTGCCTCCAGTTCCTGGAACCAGAGTGTTTACTTGATGTGATTCATAGCAAAAAAGCTCTACTGACTTCAGAACCTTTCAGTCTCCAAACTATCACTTAGGAAGATACCGGAACTTTTATCTGGTAGATCAAGAGTGGATTACCCGGGATGTCACAGAGTTGTTTAGTCGCTCAGTCATGTTTGACTCTTTGCAACTTCATGGGCTGCAGCACGCCAGGCTCCTCTGTCCTCCACTATCTCCTGGAGTTTGCTCAAACTCATGTCCGTTGACTTGGTGATGCTCTCCAACCATCTCATCCCACCAGCCTCCTCTGTCTGTAGGATTCCCCAGGCAAGAATGCTGGAGTGGGTTGACCATTTCCTTTTCTGGGGGACCTTTGCGACCCAACAATCAAACCTGTGTCTGCTGCATTGGCAGGCAGATTCTTTACCACTGAGCCACCTGGGAAGGTCCTGTATCACCGAGATGGAAAGCTAAATTGTGTTGGGCAGGGAGGGAAAGTGCTCTCCATTTTAGGTCACCATTTTTAGAACTGAACACTTGCTTTTTGAGATTTGGGTACCTTAATTCCACCAGGGAAACTGTCCTCTATTTGCTTAAGTTCTAGGGCTGCTGGAGGGCCGTGGGACCCTGGGAGCCTCACTACAGCACTGTGGGTCATGCTGGGTGAGGTCCGGTGGGTACGTCACATTTGAAGCCACTCCTCGGCCTCCCTCTTGGTGGCGAAGGGGCGTCTGGAACTCTGCCTGATCTAGTAGATGAGACTCAGGTGGGTGGCCCTTGGCCCCACAGTCCATCCTTTATTGATAGTTTGTGGTCAGCTCTCCCCTGGCTGGGCAGTGAAGTGGGTGGCTTTGGGGAGTTTTAGAAATCTCCAGTGGCTGCTTCTAGCAATAGTGATGGATGAGAGTATTACTGAGGGCCTACGTGCCATGCACTAGGAGAGTCTCTGCCTCCCCTTCTCTGTGCCTTAGCTGCCTACTCAAACTGGCCCTGAAGCACCTAGAACCACCTCTCAGAACCCAGGCCTGGTTCTGAAGTCCTCAGAGGGCGTTCCGAGGCAGCTCACTGAGTGTGAGCAGCTGGGAACTTACCAGTCCCCGTTATTAGTTCCATCTTCTGAGCAGAGCTTTTCTCCATGCAGGTGCTCAGAAGGGAAAAATCAGTGAGCATCTGAGGTTCCAGGGTGGAATTTTTCAATCATCTGAACATTGTTCTTGGCAAGGAATGATTGAAAACAAACAGCCATTATGGGTTACGTTTTTAGACCAGTTAGAAACAGAGGTTTCACCACAATGGTATTCTTTGATCATTCCAATGGTTTCTTGGTCTTTTTCCCAGTTATCTCTCGCGTGCTGAGTAACTGAGGAGGATACCTATTAGGCTCAGCATCAATTAAGTATCTGTCGAGATGTCTGTTTGGAGCCTGGTGGTCAGAGAGAAGAGGAAAGGTATTCCCAGAGGGTGCCTCTCCAGGCTGAGACAGAGCTTATGAGGTCTAGACAGTTATGAGATACGGGGGACTCAAGAAAGAAGGGAAGAAAGCAAAACATGTGTTTCAGGTTCTGAGTGCTTCTCTTCTGTATTTGTATAGCTGAGAAAGCTTTAGTTTAAAATAAGTGGTATTTGGCAAGAAGTGTTACTGCCTGCTGACAAATTGATTGTGCTGTTTTACTGAGATAAAAATGAAAATGCAGGAGGCATTTTGCTTTTTTCCCTCCCTTCTTGATGATTAAAAGTGTCTACTTGGCTCCATGCAGAGATGGCCCTTGAAGATTTATAGGAGACACCTGTGTGGCATCCATCACCAGCCTGCAGGCTGGCAGAAGCAACTACCTTGCACCATGTTCAAGACACCACGTCCTGGGAGGGACTGTTGAAAAGGCTCGACCGGGCGGGAGTCTCTGTGCCAGACCTGGGTGGGACCTAGGGTGAGGGTCTTTGAATTAAGTCAAGAACTTCCACTCTTTGTTCATACTGAGCAAAAGCCTTAGAGCAGCTGAGTGGCTCAGCAAGCCCTGCGGTGATGAATACGATCAGACTTTGTCCTACCTGGTCCTCCGTGTCCCCATCTAAGCCGTGAGTGTGTCACACTGGCTTTCCTTCAGGTTTGCCACAGGGCCCATGTCCCTGCTCCCTCCAGCACGCCCTTTCTCTGCTCTGACATGATTGTGTCATGGAGAAAGATGATGCCAGTGTTGGGAAGAGGCTCGCTTTCCCGAGTGGCAGATCCATTCATTAACTTGACCCAGCCCAGGGAGAAATTAGAATGTAGCCAAAGGCTAGCAAATTGATGAAATAGGTCATTCATTCAATCACTCATCAAATGTTACTGCGTGCCAGGCTCTGAGTGGGGAGCTGGGCGTCCAGGGAACAAGGCAACGTGAGCCCTGCCCACTCCAGCTGGGGTCCAGCCCTGTTTGGACTCTTGTCCTCTTGGCTTAGGGCTTCTCTGATGGCTTAGTTGGTAAAGAATATGCCTACAATGCAGTAGACATGAGTTTGATCCCTGGGTTGGGAAGATCTCCTGGAGGAGGAAATGACAACCCACTCCAGTATTCTTGCCTGGAAAATCCCATGGACAGAGAAGCCTGGCAGGCTACAGTCCGCAAGAGTTGAACATGACTTAGTGACTAAACTATCACCACCTCTTGGCTTAAGGACTTGCCTCGATGTAGGTCCAAGCACAGGAATGTGCTGTGAAGTGCAATGCCAGCAGCCTATTAAAAGCCAAGCATTTACTTCTGAACACCCAGGACTCTAAGGTTTCTACCTTCAAGGAGCGAGGGTTTTGTTTTGACAAAGGAAGTGTAAACAGAATCCTAGTGAATAATATTTCTCATGGCTGCTCCTGCGTTAATCAATTGTATATTTATTGGTGACCTCATAAGTGTCTAGACTGTCCCTGGCTCTGCCGGAGATGCAGAGAATTTACGGCTCAGCTGGGGAGGTGGGGGCTGTGAGGAGGTCAACTCTGAGGACCGCAGCCCAAGGAATGAGACAGCATGCATGTTGCTTGATCACAGGTGTGGGGCCGGCATGAGACTGAAGGAGCTCCAGAGAGGGGGCATTCTGGAGGGCAAGGGGAGAGAGGAGTGTTCCAGATTATTCTCCTTTGCTGGACTAGCCGGTGGTACATAGCTGTCCAGCTGACAGCCAGCCCCTGACCTGCACTGGTTTCCCCAGGCCTTGGTCTCTAGAGGCTGGAGCCCTGGATTGAGTATGCAGAGCAGCCCTGGGCCCGTGGGAGTGGAAATAAACAATAGATCACAGTGCATATAGCTTAGGGGGTACCCCCTTTCCCCTGTGAGCTCCAGAGCCTGCCAAACAGTACCCTTGGTGTGGGGCACCGGTGTGGGCCATCCACCTCTCAAGGTTCCAGTCCTTTGCCAGCTGATGCCATGGATCCCTAGAAGCTAAGAGATGGAGAAGAGTTGTTCTGTTTTCAGGGAGAGTTGAGTTCAGATCTCATCCCCACCTCTTGCTAGCTCTGGGACCTTATGCTAACTCCTTCTCAGTGCCTCATTTTTACATCTGAAACAAAAGCTGATAATAGCATCTATTTCCTAGGGCTGTTAGGAGGATTGCAAGAGGAAAGCACCTGCAGTGAGTCTCTTGGTGCTTGGTATACAGCAGGTGCCCCATTCTTGTTAATTGCTACCCTTCAGTTATTATTATGACTCATCTGATGGTGAAGTGGAGAGGTCATTGTCTGACCCAAAAGTCATCTCTTTCTGAAAACCAGCTTAGCTGCACTCTATGAGAATTCATGTCTAAAATCCCGACTCCACCCTGGGCTGTAACTCAGCTAATAGACATCTGAATTGAGACTCTGCCTTTCTGTGTTGCTTTTTGCTGAAGCAGTACACCTCTCTCCTGTTTCTCATCTATAATGTGGGTACCAGGTGAACTCTACGTGCCTGCGAATATGTGCATCTCTTCCCAGCCTAGCCCCTCTGGGGTCTGGGGCCAGCTAAGCAAAGATGACTTGAAGGGAAGAGTTGACATGGCTGCACATTTAAATATCAAAGACCTGGATGGGGTACCAGTGGGCTGAGCCCTCCACAGCCTGTTTCTTGGGGAAACAGAGTTCAGGTGTTTTGCATGGCTGGTCTTGTAGAAGCTGTGATGAGGCAGCTGGTGGAACTGGACTTTTATCTGAGAGGCCCCCAGGAGCACAGAATAACTACTAGCAAACATTTGTCCCAGGAATGACAAACCTGGACAGTGTATTAAAAAGCAGAGATATCACTTTGCCTACAAAGGTCCTTAGAGTCAAAGCTATGTTTTTACCAGTAGTCATGTACAGATATGAGAGTTGGACCATAAAGAAGGCTAAGCACCAAAGAACTGATGCCTTCGAACTGTGATACTGGAGAAGACTCTTAAGAATCCCTTGGACAGCAAGGAGATCAAACCAGTCAATCCTAAAGGAAATCAACCCTGAATATTCATTGGAAGGACTGTTGCTGAAGCTGAAGCTCCAATACTTTGGCCACCTGATGTGAAGAACTGACTCATTGGAAAAGACCCTGATGCTGGGAAAGATTGAGGACAGGAGGAGAAGGGGACAACAGAGGATGAGATGGTTAGATAGCATCACCGACTCAATAGACATGAATTTGAACAAATTCCAGGAGATAGTGGAAGACAGAAGAGCCTGGCATACTATGGTCCATGGGGTCGCAAAGAGTCAGACATGACTTAGCGACTGAACACAACAATCCCAGAAATAAGGACAAACAGGCAGATATTAGAGAAAGATAGGTTTGGTCTCCAAATAAGAATGACCCTTAACACGGTACTGGTAAAGAGTACTGGACACTTTGTAGGTGAAGTGCTTCCTGTCCCCAGAAGTACACAAACAGATGTTGGCTAAGCCCCGATGTGGATCATATGGAGAGGATATGGGGTGTCTTTGGGCCCCGAGACATCAGGACTTTGGAGAGACCATCAGTTGCCTCTACCTTCCCAGGCATTTGCTTCTCAAGCCCTTTCAGCTGGCGCAGCTGTGCGCTTCATTGGGCCTTGGCCATGGGCCCAGGAAGAAGCAGGGCCGCCTCTGCATGGAGGCTGCTGTTTGCCTTGGCTCCTGCCTGGCCAGCCGCTTCCTGGCCCTGCCCTCCTGTGGCTTTTGCTTCATTAGCTCATCGCTCCAGGTAAAGCCAGGCCCTGGGGCCCCTGATGGCACAATGGGCACAGCCTCTGAGGCTTCCTGCTCTCCTCCTGGGCAGGCTAGAGTAGCCCACAGTAAAGGTGAGTCAGGCATGGTCATTCAGGCTCAAACAGGAAAAGCTCTCAGGATAGAGTGAGGCACGGAGGTGGGGGTGTCATAGCTTTGGGACCCTGCAGCAAACTGGCAGGGCTGAGATGGCAGCCAGGGACCCTGGCCCCGGGGCATCACTGTTCCCTGGCCTTCGGGAAGTGCTGCCATTTAACTCCTGCCCTCTCTGGCCACAAGTGCAAGGACAGCGGCCAGGTGGGCTCAGAAACCTCAATAGCCGTGAGCTCTGCGCGGGGCTCTGATGCAGGAAAAAGGCCTCTTTGATGTCTGCACCATCACCACTCCTGCCGCCCAGGCACCGGCTTGTGGACCACCAAGCTGGAAGGCGGGGACACTTACGCTCTCCTAGTTTATCAGCTTCATTTTGTAAAAAGGGAAACTGAGGTCCAGAGAGCAGACTGATGGGTCTGGAATCATACAGGCATCAGAGGAGAAGCCAGAGGCAGAGTCTGGTCCCCTGGCCCCAGCCCCATAGGTCCGACTGAGCTCTCTGGAAGGCATTTGGGCCCACCTCGCTCCTGGGTCTGCCGGGGGCCCACCACAGCTGTGGCAGATGGCCTGGCCCAGTGGGGCACTCAGAGCCCTGCACACCTCACGGGTTCTTCTGTTAATCTTAGATGGAAGCTCTGCTAGGAACAGCTCTTCATCATCTAGTCTTTTCAGGGAGACCTGCATTTCTGGCAGATCAACCACTCGTGGTGGGAGGGGTCGAGGGAGTGTGGGCCCAGGATTCTACTCCCTGGCTTGAAGGAGGTTTATGGCCTCGACTTCACATTGTGTGTTCATCTGTGTCATTTTACAGTCATTTGTTTTATGCATACACCTGTGCTCTTACTTGACCAGGCACTGTTCCAGTTGCTGGGGATCAAATGATGAACTAGTCCTTGGAAACTCCTGGGGAGCTTTAAAAACTCATGACGCCATCTCCCAAGATTTGATCCAGTTGACCTGGGTGTGGCCTGTGTACTTCAATTTCTAAAGTCGCCTGTATCCACATGGAAATTTCTTTTCCAGGAGGAGAAAAGCTTGTAGAAGGGATGTGGCTCTAAGAGGATGGTTGTGAGCAGAACACGAGTGAAGGCAGGCCCCGGTCAGCAGGCACAGAGCAGCATTCACGCTCCGCCGGGCTTTCCCAGGCGCCGCACCCCAGCGGGCATGGCCTGGCTCCCGGGAGGCTCTGCTGCTGACCTGGCATGGTTCTGAGCACCCACGTGGAACCCAGACCCTGCACGCCAAGGCGGGCATCTGGGGGTCACATCTCCTTTGCTTGCCTGGGACTTCTAATCTCAGATCACGCAGTCATGTTTTTCGAAGACTTGTTTTATCCTCATTTGTAAATATTTAAAATCTAAAGAAATAGAAACAGCCACAGGTCACACACATCAGTTGTCTCCTTTGTGTGGGGTGTTTTTAGGAGCCTCCACTGCTGATGAACCAAATGCCCTTTTTGCTGATGCCTGGTGGTTGCCATGCTTTCCCCTTGAGGCAGTCTTACAGTCACAGAGTAGGGGGCTTTCAGCCTGGGAGAGGGCTCAGGGGCCAGTGTTTCAGGCTACTGATTTAGAGATGGCCAAGAAGGACATGACAACCCACTCCAGTGTTCTTGCCTGGAGAATCCCAGGGACGGAGGAGCTTGGTGGGCTGCTGTCTATGGGATCGCACAGAGTCGGACACAACTGAAGCGACTTAGCAGCAGCAGCAGCAGCAGCAGCAGCAGGTTTTCCCTGGCGGCTCAGATGTTAAAGAGTCCCTGGTGTGCTTAGTTGCTCAGTTATGTCCAACTCTTTGCAACCCCATGGAAGAATTGATGCTTTTGAACTGTGGTGTTGGAGAAGACTCTTGAGAGTCCCTTGGACTGCAAGGAGATCCAACCAGTCCATTCTGAAGGAGAACAGTCCTGAGTGTTCTTTGGAAGGAATGATGCTAAAGCTGAAACTCCAGTACTTTGGCCACCTCATGCGAAGAGTTGACTCATTGGAAAAGACTCTGATGCTGGGAGGGATTGGGGGCAGGAGGAGAAAGGGACGACCGAGGATGAGATGGCTGGATGGCATCACAGACTCCATGGGCATGGGTCTGGGTGAACTCTGGGAGTTGGTGATGGACAGGGACCTGGTGTGCTGCGATTCATGGGGTCACAAAGAGTTGGACACGACTGAGCGACTGAACTGAACTGAACTGGACTGTAGACTGCCATGGGGATTTTCCAGGCAAAAATACTGGAGTGGATTGCCATGCCTTCCTCCAGGAGATCTTCCCAACCCAGGAATCGAACCCAGGTCTCCCACACTACAGGCAGATTCTTTACTGTCTGAGCCACCTGATGGTAAAGAATCCACCTGCAGTGCAGGAGACCTGGGTTTGATCTCTGGGTCAGGAAGATCCCCTGCAGAAGGAAAAGGCTACTCAATCCAGTATTCTTGCCTGGAGAATTCCATGGACAGAGGAGCCTGGCTGGCTACAGTCCATGGCGTTGCAAGAGCTGGACACAACTGAACAACTAACACTTTCAGCTTTTCAGGAAGAAAGCTAAGCGTGGACCCCAGGTCCCAAATCTGTCCCCAGCTCTTCCCCCATGCCGGGCATCCCAGTCACAGCCACACAGTGTCTGTGCCTCCCTGGCCATTCCCCAGGCCCACCTCCGCCACTCTACTGCTCTGCTTACCCACCCAATTCTTCCTCTCATTCTCATTGCAAGGAAGTATCTAAACTCTCTGCTTTTCTTGGCTGCGAGGATAAGGGAGAGGTCACTGCGTGACTCTAGGGCCCCATCATTACCCAGAGGGCCCTGCAGTGACAATGTCGGCTTGGCGTCCTGTTCAACTCAGCCCTCAGCCCTTTCCCAGGCTCTAGGTTCCTCCTGGGCTTTGACTGCAGTCAGTGGATTCAGAGCAGAGGTGGGGCTGTTTGGGCTGCCGCACCAGGGCCCCCCCCAAACACACTTCAGCCCCCTCTCCTCTTTCTTTCACAAATCCTCAGAGCAGACCCTCCTTTCCTCTCCCTTCCCCCACCCATATTCCCTCCCTTCTCCCACCTGGCAGCCCAGACTCCAAACACCCGACTCAGTGGTGGGTTTCATGTGCGACTTTTCCAGGTGTAGCTAACCTTTGTAAGACTCAGGCTTAATAGTTTTGTCTTCCAGAGACATGTGACAAGTACAAGACATTCAGTAGAACTCGAAACCAAAACGAGGGTGACAGAAAGTACAGGAAGACGGGGCTGGGTTTGGGTGTGTTTGTGTAATGTGCCATATGTCATTTTTTATTCACATAAAAACATCTTTCTTGAAGCAATAGGAACCCACTCGGCTGTTGCTAACCAAATACCAAATGTTTCCTTTTTCCTCTCCTGCTTCTTCCAAGAGGCGGGCTGTGAAGAACTGCCGTTATCCGTGATGCTATCTTGCCTTTCAAACGTCAGACAGCCTTTTCCTCAGAGCAAACGCCCGATTGTTTTCCCAGCGTTGGCAGGACTTTTTGAAAGAAAGCTGTTTATCATCTTAGACCTGGAGGGAGGGGCTCGAGGCCTCGGTCTGATCCCATCTCCTCCAGTCTGTTTTCCTCAATTGCCTCGGGACCTACTGGGACCCTTGCCCCCAACAAGAAAAAAAAACAGAACAATAAAACCTGGTATTTCAGTAAAATGGTGTTTAATAAAATGAAAGGAAACAGAAGAAAGGAATAAAACGTCCAGTTGATAGAGAGATGGCTCCAGGAATTACTTTTGGATACCCCCCCCACCCAATCCCAACTCCCCTCCTTGTACAATAAACATGTGGTTTCATTTCCAAGGGCTCCGGTGTTAGCATTTCCATTTCCTCAGGAAGCTCTCTTGCTCTTACTTCTGAAATGGAACGTGCATTTTCTTTGGCCCAAGTTCAAGGAGTGCCTGGGGCAACAACAAACACAATCCCAAGCTGGTTTCGGGGTCGACGCCCCCTCCCACCCCAGCTTCTCCTTGCTCCCCATCTGCTGGGGACTGAGGCTACGTCGGGAGGGAGGGGTGGCGGGCTCCCTTGCTTGGGTCTGTAGCCACGAGGGGAGCCATGCAGTCCCACAGCCTGAGTTCTGGCTTTCAGTTGGGAAAATCTGGTGACCCTCCAAGAATCCACATACCACAGGCTCTTAATTAAGAAAGTATGTTCCCATCTCATGTACTCGAAAAGAATGAAAACAGTGACAGCATTTATTTATCCTCACTATCAATATCATTCCTGTTTCTAAGTCCACTGGGGGTCATGAGTCTTGCACGAATTGACTGTGGATTGTGAGATTTTAACGCCATCCATGTGCTGAGGGGACACGTGTGGCTTCTCTCTGAGAGAGAGGCTTGGAGGAGGGAGAGAAGGGCCGCAAAGCCCTGGACCCTGCCTTTCCTGGGGCTCAGCAACGTCAGGAGGAGTGGCTGGGTTTGCCATCTCTGGTACTAATGCAGATTCAGCCCCCCTTTCACTGGTTACATCCCATTTCCTTTCTGAATCTTCCGAGTCTTGTAGAGGAGAGGTGATATCCGAATGGCTACCATCTGTGTTGCTGTGGTTATTGTTTAATTGCTGTGTCATGTCCAACTCTTTTGTGACTCTATGGACTATAGGCCTCCAGGCTCCTCTCTCCATGGGATTTCCCAGGCAAGAATACTGGAGTGGGTTGTCGTTTCCTTCTCCGGGGGATCTTCCTGACCCAGGGATCGAACCCACGTCTCCGACATGAGCATGCAGATTCTTTACTGCTGAGCCACCTGGGAAGGCCTACCGTTTGTGTAGGGCCTGCAATATGCTGAGAATGGCCTGGACACTCACATGTGTTGTGATCCTCTGACTGCCGTGTGATGCTATGACTGCCCGTGTGATGCAAGAGGTACTGGGCCTCAGGTTCAGGGACGTGCCCAAGACAGGATAGCACGTTAGTCCATTTGGGCAGAATGCCACAGCCTGGGTGGATTATAAACAACAGGGTTTTGTTTGTTTGTTTATTGTGGGTTTTTTGCAGGGAGGCCATGAGGCTTGAAGGATTTAAGGATTTAAGACCAGGGACTGAACCTGGGCCCTTGGCAGTAAAAGCATGGAGTCCCAACCCCTGGATCACCAGGAAATTCCCATAAACAGAAGTTTATTTCTCACAGTTCTGGAGGCTGGAAGTCCTGGTGCCAGTTCATAAACAACATCTTCTTGCTGTGCCTCGCAGGGAAGACACAGTGAGGGAGCTCTCAGGGGCCTCGTCTAAAAGGGCACGAATCCAATTCATGAGGGCTCCACCCTCATGGCCTAGTCACCTCCCAGGTCTCACCTCCTAATACCATCACCCTGGGCATTAGGTTTCTTCTGTATGAATAGGGGGAAGAGACACATTTAGTCCCTGGAGAAGGAAATGGCTACCCACTCCAGTATTCTTCCTGGAGAATTCCATGGACAAGAAGAGCCTGGTGGGCTAAGAGTCAGACATGACTAAGCAACTAAAACGCCACCTCCACCATGTGTCGTCTCTGGCCAGGGTCCTTCACAGTGGGCCTGAGGTGTGGGTACCATCAGTGGCTTACTGTGAGAACAGGCTGGGAGACACAAGGGGCTCTGAGCAAACACCCACACATCCCAAAGTGGCGGTGAGCATGGGGCCTCTTGTCTTGGTGTGCCCTCTGTTGGTTGATAACTTGATAAGAGTCATGCCCGACTTTTGAGGTAGGCTTAGCTCTGTCTAAAACCTAGGACATATGTGTTGCAAATCTGTATGCATGTGTGGGCATGCTTGTACATGTGTTCTCAGACAGTGACCTTCATCACCAAATAAATTTACCTGCTGAACCCCTCAGTTAACACTGTGCTGACTTGTGTCTCTTTGTGTCTCACCTCTATCTCCAAGCAACCTATTACTTTCTGTCCGTTTTCTTTTTCCTTTCTTTCTTCTTCTTCTTTTTTTTTTTTTTTGTTGATGGAGGGTAGGGCTGTGGTGCCTGGCATGTGGAAACTTAGTTCCCCAACCAGGGATTGAACCTGTGCTCCTTGCATTGGAAGTGTCGGGTTTTTACCACACTGGACTGCCAGGGAAGAACCTATCCATTTTCTTTAAGCCATTCTCTCTCTCTTTTTAAATTGGAAGCATAATTGATTTATAATATTGTGTTAGTTTCACATATACAACAAAGTGGTTAAGTTATGTATATTTTTTCAGATTATATTATATTCCATGGGGTTCCCTTGGAAATGACAGAGATCATTCTGTCATTTTTGAGATTGTACCCAAGTACTGTATTTCAGACTCTTGTTGACCATTGTGGCTACTCCATTTATTCTAAGGAATTCTTGCCCACAGTAGTAGATATACTAAATTCACCCATTTCTGCCCATTTTAGTTTACCGATTCCCAAAATGTTGATGTTCACTCTTACCACTCCTGTTTGACCACTTCCAATTTACCTTGATTCATGGACCTAACATTCCAGGTTCCTATGCAATATTGTTCTTTACAGCATCAGACTTTACTTTCACCACCAGACACATCCACAGCCGGGTGTTGTTTCCACTTCGACTCAGCCTCTTCATTCCTTCTGGAGCTGTTTCTTCGTTCTTTTCCAGTAGCGTATTGGGCACCTCCTGACCTGGGGATGTCCTTTTCATCATAGGGGACTGGAATGCAAAAGTAGGAAGTCAAGAGATTCCTGGAGTAACAGAGAAATTTGGCCTTGGAGTGCAATATGAAGCAAGACAAAGGCCAGCAGGGTTTTGCCAGGAGAATGCCCTGGTCATAGCAGACAGCTTCTTCCAACAACACAAGAGAAGACTCTACACAGGGACATCACCAGATGGTCAACACCAAAATCAGATTGATTATATTCTTTGCAGCTGAAAATGGAGAAGCTCTATACAGTCAGCAAAAACAAGACCAGGAGCTGACTGTGGCTCAGATCATGAACTCCTTATTGCCGAATTCAGACTTGAATTGAAGAAAGTAGGGAAAACCACTAGGCCATTCAGGTATGACCTAAATCAAATCCCTTATGATTATACAGTGGAAGTGAGAAATAGATTCAAGGGATTAGATCTGATAGATAGAGTGCCTGATGAACTGTGGCTGGAGGTTCATAACATTGTACAGGAGGCAGTGATCAAAATCATTGCCAACAAAAATGCAGAAAGACAAAATTGTTATCTGAGGAGGCCTTACAAATAGCTGAGAAAAGAAGAGAAGCTGAAGGCAAAGGAGAAAAGGAAAGATATACCCATCTGAAGCAGAGTTCCAAAGAATAGCAAGGAGAGATGAGAAAGCCTTCCTAGGTGATCAATGCAAAAAAAAAAAAAAAAGAGGAAAACAATGGAATGAAAAAGACTAGAGAGCTCTTCAAGAAAATTAGAGATAACACGGGTGCAAAGATGGGCACAATAAAGGACAGAAACAGTATGGACCTAATAGAAGCAGAAGACATTAGGAAGAGGTGGCAGGAATACACAGAAGAACTGTACAAAAGAGATCTTCATGACCCAGATAACCACAATGGTGTGACCACTCACCTAGAGCCAGATATCCTGGAATATGAAGTCAAGTGGGCCTTAAGAAGCATCACTATGAACAAAGCTAGTAGAGGTGATGAAATTCCAGTTGAGCTAGTTCAAATCCTGAAAGATGATGCTGTGAAAGTGCTGCCCTCAATATGCCAGCAAATTTGGAAAACTCAGCAGTGGCCACGGGATTGGAAAAGATCAGTTTTCATTCCAATCCCAAAGAAAGGCAATGCCAAAGAATGTTCAAACTACTGCACAATTGCACTCAACTCACGCTAGCAAAGTAATACTCAAAATTCTCCAAGTGAGGCTTCAACAGTACATGAACTAAGAACTTCCAGATGTTCAAGATAGATTTAGAAAAGGCAGAGAAACCAGAGATCAAATTGCCAACATTCATGGATCATAGAAAAAGCAAGAGAATTCTGGATAAACATCTACTTCTGCTTCACTGACTATGCTAAAGCCTTTGACTGTGTGGATCACAACAAACTGTGGAAAATTGCCGAAGAGATGGGAATACCAGACCACCTTACCTCCCTCCTGGGAAACCTGTATGCAGGCCAAGAAGCAATAGTTAGAACCGGACGGGGAACAATAGACTGTTTCAAAATTGGGAAAGAAGTACGTCAAGGCTGTACATTGTCACCCTGCTTATTTAACTTGTATGCAGAGTACATCATGCAAAATGTTGGGCTGGATGAAGCACAAGCTGGAATCAAGATTGTGGGGAGAAATATCAGTAACTTCAATATACAGATGACACCATCCTTATGGCAGAAAGTGAAGAGGGACTAAAGAGCCTCTTGATGAAGGTAAAAGAAGAGAGTGAGAAAGCTGTCTTAAAACTCAGCATTCAAAAAACTAAGATCATGGCATCCGGTCCCATCACTTCATGGCAAATAGATGGGGAAACAATGGAAACAGTGAGAGTCTTTATTTTCTTGGACTCCAGAATCACTGCAGATGGTGACTGCAGCCATGAAATTAAAATATGCTTGCTCCTTGGAAGAAAAGCTATGACCAACCTAGACAGCATAGTAAAAAGCAGAGACATTACTTTGCTGACAAAAGTCCATATAGCCAAAGCTATAGTTTTTTTCCATATTTATGTATGGATGTCAGAGCTGGACCATAAAGAAAGCTGAGCACCAAAGAACTGATGCTTTTGAACTGTGATGTTGGAGAAGACTCTTGAGAATCCTTTGAACTGCAAGGAGATCAAGGAAAGTCAGTCCTAAAGGAAATCAATCTTGAATATTCATTGGAAGGACTGATGCTGACACTGAAGCTCCAATACTTTGGTTACCTGATGTGAAGAACTAACCCATTAGAAAAGACCCTGATGCTGAGAAAGATTGAAGGCAGGAGGAGAAGGGGACAACAGAGGATGAGATGGTTGGATGGTATCACCAACTCAATGAACATGAGTTTGAGCAGGCTCCAGGAGATGGTGAAGGACAGGGAAGCCTGGTGTGCTGCAGTCCATGGGGTCACTAAGAGTCAGACATGACTGAGCGACTGAACCACAACAGTAAGAACAACAACAGGCTTCCCTGGTGGCTCAGTGGTGCAGAGTCTGCCTGCCAGTGCAGGAGACACAGGAGACGCAGTATCAACCCCAGGGGCAGGACTATCCCCTGGAGGAGGAAATGGCAACCCACTCCAGCATTCTAGCCTGGTAAATCCCATGGACAGAGGAGCCTGATGGGCCATAGTCCATGCGGTCACAAAGTGCTGGATATGACTCAGCAACTAAACCACCACCACCACACCACCACCACCACCGTGAATCCTGCCCCCAAAATTTAGACATCTTTTGATCATACCTCCTGGGACTCAGGAACCTTCAAACAAGTTACCTAACCTCTTTAACTTCCACATCTTGGCTCTTATGAATACTGTCAAAAAGAACATGGAAATTCAAATTTCTCTTTGAAATACTGATTTTAATTCTTTTGGATAGATACCCAGCAGTGGAATTGCTGGATCATATTCATTTTTGGAGGAACCTCCATATACTTGAAGCCATTCTTGAAGGTTCCCTGCAGTGGTCGCAGACCTAGCCCTGCATTTTTGCCATAACACACTTGTCTTAGCCATGCACTGTGGCTTCTCTCTGCGCCTCCTCCTAGCCTCTGGCCCTGTTTCTCTGGCTTTGATCTTCTCCTTCCCCAGCACTCAGCCTCTCTCCTGTGCTTAACGATTGGCATTGCCTTTGGCAACCCCATCCTTCTCATTCCCATGCTCCAGTGAGCCCTCCCATGGGCACCACCCCTGAAACTCACCCAAGTCAGGAGAGCTATGTGTGTGCCCCTCAGCTGAGATGTTTCCCATAGCCCTGCTCTGCAGCTTGTTCACAGCTGAGCAGGGACCAGCCCTACCTGTGATCTTTCCTCCGTCCTGCCTCAGCAGGGCAGGTAAGCAAACTGCTCAAACAAAGACAAAGCCTGGGGAGGGGGAGCCTCCTTTAAGGGGTGCCCTGACAGGCTCCAGTATGCAGTGCTCAGAAGGGGCTCAGCCAGGGTCTGTGAACTTGCTAAGAGGACAGTGGTTCTGTCTGAGGCCCCTTTGGCAGGAATTCGGCATGCTGCAGGACAGAGAGGCACCCCTGTCTTCCCCAGCCAGTCATGGGCATGCTTGGGAGGTGTCAAGCCCTTGAAGAAACAAACGACACACGTGGTTTCCTTAAAGCCAGTTCAGTTCGGCTTCTCACCAAAGTAGGATCTCACAACCGCACAGGCTGCAGCCTCCCTGCCCAAAGGCCAGGGCTTGAACCACAGGTGGGAACCGCTCCAAACCAGCGACCTCTTCCGTAAATGTCTCGGACTCGCTGCTCCCTCCCCGTTTTTGTCCACCTTCCCATGCACTGCACTTGAATTCATTTGTGCTCGTTAGAATCACTGAGGCTCCAGTGGGATAGGGAATCCATCCAGTCTTCTTGGCCTTGGCATCCAGCTCTTTCCTGTCTGAACCCAGCCTGCCTTTCCAGCACATCCCCCACCCCCCACCCTTCTGTGTGCTGGTGGGCCTCAGCCCTCCCTGGTGCAGTCTGCCCCTTGACCTAGGGCACTGTAAGTTCAGGACTTAGAATGGGCTTTCTGGACCCCCTGTCCATTACCTTCCTCTAGATACGCTTTAGTTTTCTATGTCCACCAGACCAATGCTACAACAGCCAAGGTCAAATGTCACATCACGAAGACTACACCCCTAATCTTGGTCTTAGCTGACGGCCAGCTGTTAACCCCAAGCCTGCTTCTGGATCATTAACCCACCAGTAGGTATGAGGTGTGTCTCCTCCCATCCACTCATCCACACCATCCACCCCCACCGGGTGTTCAGTTCAATAAGAGTGTATGAAAATTGAAGGAACCTTCTGGTATCATAAAGCAGGAAAACTTGGAAGAGAGTTTGTTGAATGAAGGAAGAACCCAAAGAATAGGCTGGAATGATTAGATGATTGGTGAATACTTTGGGGGCAGAAGCCTGATACCCCTCATATTTTATATAACAACAGGCTCTTTCTGTCTTGGAAGGAAAGATCAATGAGCGATGTAGCCAAAAGCGGAATTTTCATGTTCAGAAGCGCTGGTGTGTTTGTGTGTGTGCCTGCCTGTGTGCCAAGCATCCCAGGGCCTCCCAGTCTAAAGAAAGAGATTCAGAGGCCAGAGAGATCCCTGCCCTTCTGTGCTGGGAACTCCTCCCCACCAAACCCCCCTAGGACACCCTTGGGAGAAGGGCTGTGGGCATTTCTACAACATGCCCAGCTTCCACAGAAACTGACCAGGAAGGATCCGCTCTGAAGATCTATCGATATACAGAGCAACTTGTGCCTTAAACTGCAGTCACCTCTGACTTTCCGGAAGTGACCTGCCCCTTGGACTTGCTCTTGACGCATTAAGAACTTTGATCCACACCTCTTCCTGTCGCCTCGATCAACCCTCAGATTCCTATTCTTTGTTTTGTGGCCTCCTTCTCTGTCTCTAAAGGAACTGCAGACTTTGCCCTTCGATCTTAGTGGTGGTTGCACTTCCTCAGAGGATAGGTCCGTTTATCTTTATTTCAAGTTAAGGAAACATCCCAATAGATGCTTGCTAATCTTCTTCTTTCTTCCTGGGCTCCCAGCACATGGCTTCCTTGCCTGGGATTCTCTGTACAGCTGGGAGAGGCACAGTCAGAACTAAGGTGCTGACAGCTTGTGTTGGAATCACATGGTGTTTACTGTGCTGAGTTTACGGCATCCTTGTTTCCATACTGACAGCACATGCCATATGGAGAGAGAAAACCCTGTCAGATGAACCCTTGAGGAATCGCAGTGTGGTGCTTGAAATCTCATAATTGCTTTCAGAGATGGGGAGGGCCTCTCGCTCGAATCACATCAGCAATGGGGGCGCTCCCTGCCATAATTGAATAAAATGGAGTTTGAGGTAATTTACTTTGTTCTGTGTTGGTGCTGGGGAAGCTCAGATGATCAGGCAAGGACGGGAAAGTTTGTTTTCTCCCCTTGGGGGATCAGGCTGAGAGGCAGGCAGTGAGAATGCAGGCTGTGTCCGCAGGGCACGGTGTTAACAGGTGCAGGCCCCAGACCAGTCACCCACGGGGTGACCAGACTCCAACCCAGACTCCCTCCTGTCGCTGATGATGACCTGACATTTTATTACTGTCACTTGGGATCTTGTCTGCTCACCCAAACACACTCCACCTTTCCAACGGAATCCAAGATCCCTGAGGTCTGGGATCGTGTCCCATTCCCCCGACCCTTTACGCTCTCCGATCCTGCCACACACCAAGGTGGGTTAAATGTTGTTGGAGTGGCTATTCCCAAACCATCTGTGCATAAAAGGTAGGCTGAGTGAGGCAACAATTCAAGGCTAGTTTCAGCCCCCAAACCACTTGAAGAGGGGCTCAGGGGGAGACTTGCAAGGTGTCTCATCTATGTTCATCAACATATGTACTCAAGAGAGAATGGAAAGGTTGTAAGTGCCTTCTGAACATGGTATACTGAGAACTGGTGAAATGAAAGTGTCAGTCGTGTCCGACCCTTTGCAACCCCATGGACTGTAGCCTGCCAGGCTCCTCTCTCTATGTAATTCTGCAGGCAAGGATACTGGAGTGGGTTGCCATTTCCTTCTCCAGGGGATCTTCCCGACCCGGGGATGGAACTTTGGTCTCCCGCATTGCAGGCAGATTCTTTACTGTCTGAGCCACCAGGAGCCAATGGATTCTTTCAGAAAGTTCTTACCCTCAGGCAGTTTACCCAGGAAAGGAGAAGTGGGTGAGAAAACGCACCAGCCCTAGTCACTTGCTCTTTTGGTTTCTTGCTGTTTAGTCGCTAAGTTGTGTCCGACTCTTTTGTGACCCCATGTACTATGTAGCTCTCCAGGCTCCCCTGTTCAGGCGAGAATACTAGAATGGGTTGCCATTTCCTTCTCCAAGGGATCTTCCTGACCCAGGAGACAAAACCCAACAACACTGGCCTAAGCGGTAGGTGGGTAAGGGTGCAGGTGGAGAGCAGGCCGCAGTCAGTTGCCTTTGGGGTCTCCCATGGTATTTGCAGCTCCAGGCTTCTCTTTCTTACTCAACTCTTTCTCTTGTGTTGGCTTCACTCTCCGTGGGCTCTCGCTGCCTGGTGGGAAAGACAGTTGTGTTGGCTCCTGACTGACTGTTCATAAGACCTTGTCATCCCAGAGGGGTACGTGTTTCTTTTCTGGAAGTTCTAGAAAAATCCTTGGAAGGACCTCCAAGGCTCCCTGGGTCATGTGCCCTGAACCTCAGTGTGGCCCTGATACAGGACTCAGATTGGCTGGTACTGAGTCATGTGCTCCTCCCTGAAGCTCCCTGAAGTCATTCCCTTAGAACTAGGGCTGGAATCTTACAGACCCGGGGGAGGAGGTTCCACAAAGGAAGAGAGAATTCTTGCCCGGAGAATCCTGGGGACAGAGGAGCCTAGTGGGCTGCCATCTATGGGGTCGCACAGAGTTGGACACGACTGAAGCCTGCTTATTTAACTTATACGCAGAGTACATCATGAGAAACGCTGGGCTGAAAGAAGCACAAGCTGGAATCAAGATTGCTGGGAGAAATATCAGTAACCTCAGATACGCAAATGACACCACCCTTATGGCAGAAAGTGAAGAAGAACTAAAAAGCCTTTTGATGAAAGTGAAAGAGGAGAGTGAACAAGTTGGCTTAAAGCTCAACATTCAGAAAACGAAAATCATGACATCTGGTCCCATCACTTCATGGGAAATAGGTGGGGAAACAGTGGAAACAGTGTCAGACTTTATTTTTCTGGGCTCCAAAATCACTGCAGATGGTGACTGCAGCCATGAAATTAAAAGACGCTTACTCCTTGGAAGGAAAGTTATGAGCAACCTAGATAGCATATTCAAAAGTAGAGACATTTGCCAGCAAAAGTCCGTCTAGTCAAGTCTATGGTTTTTCCAGTAGTCATGTATGGATGTGAGAGTTGGACTTGAAGAAAGCTGAGTGCCAAAGAATTGATGCTTTCGAACTGTGGTGATGGAGAAGACTCTTGAGAGTCCCTTGGACTGCAAGGAGATCCAACCAGTCCATTCTGAAGGAGATCAGTCCTGGGTGTTCTTTGGAAGGAATGATGCTAAAGCAGAAACTCCAGTACTTTGGCTACCTCATGCGAAGAGTTGACTCATTGGAAAAGACTCTGATGCTGGGAGGGATTGGGGGCAGGAGGAGAAGGGGACGACCAAGGATGAGATGGCTGGATGGCATCACTGACTCCATGGACGTGAGTCTGAGTGAACTCCGAGAGTTGGTGATGGACAAGGAGGCCTGGCGTGCTGCGATTCATGGGGTTGCAGAGAGTTGGACACCACTGAGTGACTGAACTGAACTGAACTGAGCTAAGCAACTTAGCAGCAGCATGCTGGTCCTAGGAGATAGGTGTGATTATCGTTCCCAGTTTACAGATGAGGAAACTGAAGGATAAAGTGTCAGGTCATCTGCCCCAGGGCACACAGGCAGTGAATGATGAGGCTGGGATTTGAACCCGGGTTTAGCTTCAGAGCCCTTGCTCACAGCCACAGATCTCCCTACAAGTAATGGCTGTACCTCCTGTGGATAAACTCTTTGGGTATGAAAGTGAGTGGGCATGATGGTTTTCTTCCCATCTTCTTGTGTTTCATATCAACCAGGGAAACCCCCTCTAAGGGGATGATTGTCCTGGTTCCTTCTCTGCACTTGGCAAGGATCTAGTCTTCCTTTCTTCTGGATAGCTCTCCTGACGAGGTCTACCTCACTCTCTTCCTGGTTTCTCTACAGAGTCACCTGACTTTTCCTGGTGCAGCTGCAGAATCAAGGGGCTCGTTTTCAGTGCTCTAGGGGATCCAAGGCAAGGTGTCTCAGCAAGACCTTGGAGCATCTTTCTGGCCAGAGAAAGCCTCTTGCAGAGTCATTGCAGAAAAAGCCAGAAGGGACCCTCCCATCTTCCCTCCAATGTGCATCTTCATTTTACAGAGGAAGACTAAAGCCCAGAGATGCTAGATATGTTGCTTGCAGTCACACACAAGTCACTGACTAGAACCCTGGTCTCCAGTCCTCTGGCTTTGAGTCTTACACTGTCTTTCTTCTTCAGAATTCTCTTGGCTACTCAATAGCTGAAGACTGGTCACTTCCTGCCTCTGTGCCTCTAGCTCCTTAGCTGGAAAATGCAAGGTTTTCACAATGTGAAGCACTGTAAGACTGGGCTTTGCTTCAGTTAGGCAAATAGCTTTTTTTTTTTTTTAATGTGTTCATTAGAAAGTTTTGAATTATAAGCTGTTTTAAAAGTTTTTCAAATTGTCCTAAACAGGGCTCATAAATAAGCTTTTCAGATGTGGTTTGGGCTTCAGGTTGCAGGCATAGTGTGATCCAGCTTCATGACTTCACAGAACACCTACTCATAATTTTCCCAGCTCTGACCTCCTCTTCATGTGAACATCATCCTCACAGCAGCTTGTTGTGCAGTATCAAGATCTCTGCAGCAGACCCTGGCCTCACACCCATGGACCCCAGCACCAGAGGAAAAGAGGCTTAGCGAGCCCAGGCAACATCTGTGGCTCATGTGGGTTTTAGTGGCTTGGGTTGCATGTTCGGCACCCTTATCCAGTCACTGTAACCAAGGAATGTGACATGCTAAGCAGTCAGCTAGGGATGCAGACATAGTGCCAGGAACTGCTAGCATCTTCACACAGAGTTCAGGGCACTGAACAGGGAGTGGACTGGAGAGTAGAGGCAAGGTATTAACTGGCCCCTTTTTCTGCCCTGACCTTGACCCTCTGAATCTGCAGAGCCTGGAGATGAGTGAGAGGTCCTGGGATGAGGATCCAGACACGGGTTGATGGCTCTGCCTGGCCCTCTCTGGGTCTCACCATATTCTTCTTTTCTTTTCTCCAGACCGAGATTACTGCAGTTTATGTGACAAACAGCCAATTGGGAGGCTGCTTTTCCGGCAGTTCTGCGAAACCAGACCTGGGCTGGAGTCTTACATTCAGTTCCTGGACTCAGTGGTAAGTCCCTGCTCCTGAGTTGGGAGCTTTTGGTCCTCTGTGATCAGCGATGGTTTTCGTCCAAGAGAAAAGATAAAGACCTTGTGACTTAGATGGATGAAGAATAACCTTGTCGCTTAAGAAGCTGCCAGTGCAGACTTTGAGAATGCAGACTTGTCTCCAGGTCATCACCTGCTATGGTTGTTTGTACACTCATTTACCATCTGCTTCTTCACTAGAATGCAAGCTCCCTGGGGCCAGGACCCTGGGCTTGCAGTTCACTCCTGCCTGGCGCTATGCCTGGCCCATACGGCACTCAATATTTGTGGGAAGAACATGTGTTGACTATTTCAAAGCCATCTGTCAGCTGCTGGCTGCACTGTCTGCTGGTATACCCAGACACGACTGACACCATGGGGTCTCCTTCAGATGTACTGGTCACTCATTTGTTCAACAAATGCTGTATTAGCCATTAAAAAGAATGCAATGATGCTATTTGCAGCAACAGGGATGGACCTAGAGATGATCGTGCTAAGTGAAGAAAGTCAGAGAAAGACAAATACCATATAATACCACTTACATGTGGCATCTAAGAGAAAAAAAAGATATGAATGAACTTATTTACAAAACAGAAGTATACTCATGGACAGAGAAAACAAACTTGGTGGTTATCAAATGGGAAAGGCAGGCAAGGGATAAACTGAGAATTTGGGATTAACAGATACATACTACTGTATACAGTTTCTTCCCTGGTGGCTCAGTCTGTAAAGA
Organism: Aepyceros melampus; assembly: GCA_006408695.1. Taxonomy (NCBI): domain Eukaryota; kingdom Metazoa; phylum Chordata; class Mammalia; order Artiodactyla; family Bovidae; genus Aepyceros; species Aepyceros melampus. The sequence continues at coordinate 248,738 of SJXQ01006673.1, read as the reverse complement.
ATCCACCTGCAATGCAGGAGATGGGGGCTCAATCCTTGGGTCGGGAAGATCCTCTGGAGAAGGAAATGTCAACCCACTCCAGCATTCTTGCCTGAAAAATCCCATGGACAGAGAAGCCTGGTGGGCTACAGTCTATGGGGTCACAAAAGGGTCAGACACAACTTAGTGACTAAACCACCACCAGCATCTTTCCCCAGATCCCCCGAACTACCAGCCCTGACATGATCCCTGACAGTTTCTTCCCTGGTGGCTCAGTCTGTAAAGAATCCACCTGCAATGCAGGAGATGGGGGCTCAATCCTTGGGTCGGGAAGATCCTCTGGAGAAGGAAATGTCAACCCACTCCAGCATTCTTGCCTGAAAAATCCCATGGACAGAGAAGCCTGGTGGGCTACAGTCTATGGGGTCACAAAAGGGTCAGACACAACTTAGTGACTAAACCACCACCAGCATCTTTCCCCAGATCCCCCGAACTACCAGCCCTGACATGATCCCTGTTCCAGTGACCAGGGATTAACTGGGAATTTGGGATTATCAGATACATACTACTGTATATAAAACAGATAAACAACAAAGACCTACTATATAGCACATATAACCTATAATTGAAAAGAACCTGAAAAAGAATAGATATGTGAGTGTATGTATAACAGGATCATTTCTCTTCACTGAAACATTGTAAATCGCCTATACTTCAATTAAAAAAAAAACTAAAAACAAATGTTGATTGATCTGCGTGAGCTTTTAGAACAGGACATATGAGCATGCAGGAGTTACTTGGCACTTGCTCGGGAGGTTAGGCCACCTTACCTTGGGCCTGGGGAGTCTTTCCAAGGAAAGTGGACAAGGAGTACGGGGATGAAGGATGAATTATGGTCAGTCGTGAAAGGCATGGGGTCATCCGGGCTCCCCTTTCCAAGTTAGGGTGTGGAGATGCTGTTGTTTCCTAGAGGCCCTAATGCCGTCGTTGGCTGCAGCCATCCTGACCTCTGGCTTGGTTTGGGGGACAGAACGATGGGGCCTAAGTTTGTGTGTCTGCTTTAGGGTCTCAGTGTGGATCTCTAGACCCACTGGCCAAACTGTCCACTAGACATCTCAACTGACAGTCACATGGGCCCCTCAAAGTCAACACCTAAAACTAACTCAGCACCTCTCCCAGGTCCCCCATACTACTAGCCCTGACACGCTCCCTGTTCCAGGGACCCCACCATCACCCACATGTGAAATCTTTGCATTGTCCTTGCCCCCTCCCTCTCATCATTCTTTACCAGCCAGATCAAGAACCATGTGCCTGGTCCCTTGACCTCTCCCAGCCTAGCTCCCTTCCCTCCACAGCCTCTGTCCTGGTCTCCATGCAGTGAGTGCAATAGTTCCCAACCTCAACTGAGCAGTAGAAACACCTGGGGAGCCTTAAAAAAATAATCAGTGCCTGAGCTGAAGCCCAGACTCATTAATTTGAATCTCTGGGGATGGGGCCAAGTATTTTCATAACTTTTTATTATGGAAAATTTCAAGCTATAAAAAGTAGAAGTCTACAGAATAGTATAATGAACCCCCATGCACCCTTCACCTGCTTCAACAGTTACAGTCTGAAGGCCAATCTTGTTTCACCCACATCCTCCCCACAGCCCCCACCCTGTGGCATTTGCAGCTGATCTCATTTCTGTCATTTCATCCATGAACATGTCAGTATGTGTCACTAAACGATGAGGGCTCTTTGGCCAAAAAAACCACAGTACTATTAGCACAGCTAAAAAGTAATAATTCTTTACTATCATCAAATACTTGTCAGTGTTCAAATTTCTGATTTTCTCATGCTGTTTGCAAATGCATCTCTTCACAGTTTCTAACCACCTCCCAGGGCGTCCCATGGTCTGAGTGTTGTGTTCTCACCCCCATGTGTCATTTATAGGTTCCTCTGTATTTCTTGTAAGTTGCTCATTGACTTCAGAAATTTGGTCAGATTCAATTTCAATCTGGCAGTGGTTGGGGGCTGACTTCATAAGTGGTTTCATGCTCTTCTGCTAGGGAGCTTATAATATCTGGTGTCTTTTTGAGATGGCAGTAGCCATTGATATGCAATATCCAAATCTATTGATTAATTAAGGGTTGTGACATAGCAACATTCTATCATTCCTTCTTCCTTTGCTCACTGAAAAATACTTCCTTTTGATTACTGTTTGGTTCAGTCAGTTCAGTTCAGTCGCTCAGTCTTGTCTGACTCTTTGCAACCCCATGGACTGCAGCACGCCAGGCTTCCCTGTCCATCACGAACTCCCGGAGCTTACTCAAACTCATTCCATTGAGTTGGTGATGCCATCCAACCATCTCATCCTCTGTCGTCCCCTTCTCCTCCTGCCTTCAGTCTTTCCCAGCATCAGGGTCTTTTCCAATGAGTTGGTTCTTCACATCAGGTGACCAAAGTATTGGAGCTTCAGCGTCAGCATCAGTCCTTCCAATGAATATTCGGGACTGATCTCCTTTAGGATGGACTGGTTGGATCTCCTTGCTGTCCAAGGGACTCTCTAGAGTCTTCTCTAACACCACAGTTCAAAAGCATCAATCCTTCAGTGCTCAGCTTTCTTTATAGTCCAGCTCTCACATCCATACACGACTACTAGAACTCCCGGAGCTTACTCAAACTCATTCCATTGAGTTGGTGATGCCATCCAACCATCTCATCCTCTGTCGTCCCCTTCTCCTCCTGCCTTCAGTCTTTCCCAGCATCAGGGTCTTTTCCAACGAGTTGGTTCTTCACATCCGGTGACCAAAGTATTGGAGCTTCAGCGTCAGCATCAGTCCTTCCAATGAATATTCAGGACTGATCTCCTTTAGGATGGACTGGTTGTATCTCCTTGCTGTCCAAGGGACTCTCTAGAGTCTTCTCGTACACCACAGTTCAAAAGCATCAATCCTTCAGTGCTCAGCTTTCTTTATAGTCCAGCTCTCACATCCATACACGACTACTGGAAAAACCATAGCTTTGACTAGATGGACCTTTGTAATGTCTGCTTTTTAATATGCGGTCTAGGTTGGTCACAGCTTTTCTTCCAAGGAGCAAGCGTCTTTTAATTTCATGGCTGCAATCACCATCTGCAGTGATTTGGGAGCCTAGAAAAATAAAGTCTCACTGTTTTCTCTGTTTTCCCATCTGTTTGCCATGAAATGATCGGATGGGTGCCATGATCTTAGTTTTGGATGGGTACCATGATCTTAGTTTTCTGAATGTTGAGTTTTAAGCCAGTTTTTTCACTCTCCTCTTTTACTTTCATCAAGAGGCTCTTTAGTTCTTCTTTGCTTTCTGCCATAAGGGTGGTGTCATCCGCGTATCTGAGGTTATTATATTTCTCCCAGAAATCTTGATTCCAGCTTGTGATTCATCCAGCCTGGCATTTCACGTGATGTACTCTGCATATACATTAAAGAAGCAGGGTGACAATATACAACCTTGACGCACTTCTTTCCCAGTTTGGCACCAGTCTGTTGTCCCATATCCAGTTCTAACTTGTTGCTTCTTCACCTGCATACAGATTTCTCAGGAAGCAGGTCAGGTGGTCTGTTATTCCTCTCTCTACTGTTTGGTTACCTCTAGAAAAGTTCATATAGGGAGTGCTTGATTCTTTTCTTGTATTTGTGTGTTTTCAAAGTACCTAACTGGTTCACTGGCATCCTCCAACTGTAGTAATCAATAGAGTTTTAATGGATGGACTTAAATGTGGGGCGCTTTGATGCAGTGGTGCTCCATGATTTCCTTGTTGGCCTGTGGGAGCCCCTCAGGTTGGCTTCTGAGCCCTTGAGAGGACCCCACTGGCTGCTGGTAGCCATCATGTTGTCTGATGTGATGTTCTGGGCTCACCTTGTATGTTTCCTGCCTTACACCTAGAGTTCGTCATGTCTCCAAGGAGCCCTGGTTTCTTTTACTGGGAAATGGTACCTGGAGTCTACAGTTTGGCACTTAGGGGTGCTCATTATCTACCGTTGTTTGAATGGGCCATTGTTTGTAGCAGACATTTGTTGGTTTTGTTAAGTCGCCAGTTGTGTCCAACTCTTTGTGACCCCCTGGACTACAGCACACCAGTCTCCGCTGTCCTTCACTATCTCCCGGAGTTTGCACATAGTTCATGGGGTTCTCCTGGCGAGAATACTGGAGTGGTTTGCCATTCACTCCTCTAGTGGACCATGTTTTATCAGTGACCCATTCGTCTTGGGTGGCCCTTCGTGGCATGGCTCATAGCTTTATTGAGTTACCCAAGCCCCTTTGCCACAACAGAGCAGTGATCCATGAAGGAGGCAGTAGACAATGGTAACTTTCACATCTCCTGGGACAGTACTTGGGCTTCCCAGGTGGCCCTAGTGGTTAAGAACCCACCTGCCAAGGCAGGAGATGTAAGAGATGTGGATCCCTGGGTCAGGAAGATCCCCTGGAGGAGGGCATGGCAACCCACACCAGTGTTCTTGCCCGGAGACTCCCATGAACAGAGGAGCCTGGCGGGTTACAGTCCATAGAGTCTCAAAGAGTCGAACATAACTGAAGCGACTTAGCACAGCACAGGACAGTACTCTGTAAATGTTCAGGGCTGGGAGACATTGACATCTAGGACAAATTACACATTTTGAGGCTGACTTACTAGACCTTCCACTAACAGGCCCCTGCCTTTCATGCATGGCTTTCCCTGGGTCTTTCTCGAGACCTGCATTCTACCCCTGGACCTCTTCTGGTGGCTCTGACTTGCCAAGCTGATTGAAGCCTCTCAGCCCTGCCTCCCTCCCTCTCGCTACCTGAAAGGCCTCCCAGGACCTCTGCCTTGTGAATGCCAGCTCGTCCCCTGTACTCTGCTCTCCAAAACCTCCCCTGTCCACCCTCTCTCTTCCCGAGTGCCCTCTGCTGGAGGTGCTGCTTTGACACACATCTGCGCCTCGTTAGTGCTCGGTGCTGGCAGAATAGTGCATCATGAGCGAGCTGGCCCCTGAGACAGACCACGATGCCTTGCTGGCACCCCCTCCGCTGCCAGGGAGACTGCGGGCAGGTGTCTGACCCCTTTGTGCCTCACCTCTTTATCGGTAAGAGGGCACATAGTTGCACCGGATGGTGGCAGATGCGTTGAGGAGAGGCCGAATGTGTTCACACTGCTCAGGGCAGCATCTGGCATGTCACAGGTGCCATGCGTGTAGCCAGTCAGGCTTTATCTGTCTGCCTGCATCCTCCACTACCTGGATAGCTCATCATCTCTGGATGCTCATAGCATACCTGACAAGTAGCTGATGCACAAGACCCACTGGGAACTGATGTCTGTGGCTGGAGTAGAGGGAGCAGGGGCAGAAGGGTCTAGGAAAGTGACAATCGTGCGAGACCTTGTACCATTAGAGAACTTTGACTTTGACGTGGGTGATGGGCACTGGAAGGTTTTTGAGCAGAACAGTGCCATGGTCTGATTTAGGTTTTTATTTTGCAATTTTTAGCCACACCATGCAGTTTGTGGGCTCTTAGTTCCCTGACCAGGGATTGAACCCAGGTCCTTGGAAGTGAGAGCACAGAATCCTAACTGCTGGACTGCCAGGGAATTCCCTGATTTCGGTTTTGAAAGTTTCCCTCTGGCTTCTGTGTTGGGAAGAGGCTACAGTGGGCTAGGGTCAGAGTGGGGAGCACTGATGGGTGAGAGCTGGTGGTTGACACGCAGTAGGATTGGAACATGTTCTGAACCAGAGTTAACAGTATTTTCTGATGCCCTTGAGGGAGAGACAAGAGTTGGGGATGACTTCCAAGTGTTGACCTGAACCAGTGGAAAGATGCAGTGAGGGTAAGGCTGTGGGAGGCTTGTTTGGGGGAAGGTCAGGAGCTTCATCTGGGACTCAGCTTCCGATGTCTACCAGACAGCCCAGCAGAGATGTGGGAAGGGTGGTGGGTGTTAGAGTCGAGTTTGTGAGAAAAGCCTGGGCTGGAAATAGCAAACTGGGAGTATCAGCCTATAGCTGGCACTTACAGCCACGGACTAGATGTGCTCACCAAGGAGATGAACGTGGATGGAGGAGCCGAGGACCAAAGTGTGAGCCTGGGACCAAGACTCCTCCCTGTTTGGAAAAGATGAGGCATCAGCAGCTTTCAGACCTGTCTGGAGAGTTGATGAGGCAGAGCAGGGCAAGGCTAAACCCAGGAGCCAGTGGAATTTTCCAGCCACGTGTCTTGTTAGACTCTTACAGTCAGCTTGAGAAGAAGGGGGAAAAAATCCAATGGATGTCTATTTTCATTCTGGTCGTGCAGACGTTCTGTGTTGCTGGGCCTGTACCAAGAGCTCTCTTTTGGAAAGGAAATGTGAGTCTGGCTCCCTGTGTGGACGCGACACACGCTCTTTACATACGTCTTAATGACACCACCACTCACGAGAGGCTCCTCCATCCCCTCGAATTTGTGTCTGCATCTCTGGGAATTAGCAGAACCTTTCATCGCCCATCCTGACGTCAAATGACCAGCTTTTGGCACACCTCTTTTACGCATGAAGACTTTATTGAGTTTTCCAGGGCTGGCGCAATGCTTGTCTGAAATACCTTTTTTTTTCCCTTCCATCCTGACTGGAACTCCGAGGAAGGAGGAGGTGATGGTGTCATATAGGGGAGCATGCCCCTCCAGTGCTCCTGGCTCAGCCAGGGACATCCACACCATTCCCCACCTCTAGGCTGAATTTCTACCAAGTGGAGTTCAATGAAAAATAACCCGTCTTTGTCGGCTCTGACGTCGCCCCCAGGGAAGACTGCTTGCTGACAGTCCTAACATGTGAGATTCTCAGGTTGAGCAGAAGACATGGGCTGTTTTAGCATGGGGCCTGGGTGATCCGGGTCAGCGGAACTATTTGTGCGTCATTCATCAGACACAAGGATGATTTGGCCCTTAGCCTTGGTTGCTGAGAGGCTTCTGGGAGCCTGAGAAGAGAAATGGATTCAGAAGAGAAATCGCCCTCCCGCAGAGAAATGGATTCAGTGACCCAAGTCAAGGCTTTGAGTAGATTTGGCTTCAAGACCAGTAGAGACTTTCCATGGACCCCTTAGAGACTGACATACTTCTCTAAATTGTTTTCTCGGAGCCTTGATGGCATCCCACCTCATTTGAAAGCCTCTAGTTCCCAAGCTTGGGTGGGACTTAAAGTTTTCAGGTCTCTGCTCTTTGAGGTTAGGGGAGGTTTGGCAGATACTCAACCATATCTGGGCTTCCCAGGTGGCACTAATGGTAAAGAACCTGCCTGCCAATGCAGGAGACATAAGTAACGCAGGTTCAATCCCTGGGTAGGGAAAATTCCCTGGAGGAGGAAATGGCAACCCACTCTGGTATTCTTGCCTGGAGAATTCCATGGACAGAGGAGCCTGGAGGGCTACAGTCCATGGGATCACAAAGAGTTGGACACAACTGGAATGGCTAAGCATGCATGCACAACCGTACTCAACACACATTTGTGAGATGTCTTCAACATATCACACTCTGTTCTAGCAGCAGGAAGTGAGCAAGAGAAGGAAGTTCCTGCCCTTATGGAGCTTGCTTTCCAATTAAACAGAAGATTGAAAAAGCAACAAAGGGCATTTTTTAATGGACTACAAGTTCAAATACCTCTCAAGTATTCATTATTTGTTGCTGGGAAGAAATTACCTAAAACTTAACAGCTTGAAACAACAACGGGCATTTATTATCTCATAGTTTCTATGGGTCAAAGATGTGGGAATGGTTGACCAAGGTGCTTCTGGCTCAAGGTCTCTTTAAAGGTTACGTCAGGATGTTGGCTGGGACTGCAAGTGTCTGAAGGCTTGATCTCTTTCCAGGCTTGTGCACATGGCTGGCATGTTGGTGCTGGCTATTGGCTGGAGGCCTCAGTTGTCTTCCATGTGAGCCTCTCCATGGACTGCTCTAGTGTCCTCATAAGAGGACTGGCTTTCCCTGGAGCGAGCATGGGAGAAGCTGCAGTGTCTTCTCTTTTTCATCTGTGCTGGGTCTTCGTTCCTGCACAAGGGCCTTCTCCAGCTGTGGCAAGATGGGGTTACTCTTCATTGCGGCACACAGGCTTCTCATTGTGGAGGCTTCCCTTGTATTGGAGCTCAGGCTCTAGGCGTGCGTGCTCCAGTAGTTGCAGTGCGTAAGCTCCGTAGGTGCGGCTCACACACTCTAGAGTGCAAGCTCAGTAGTTATGGCCCACAGGCATAGTTGTTCTGCAGTATATGGGATCTTCCTGGACCAGGGATCGAACCCATGTCCCCTGTACATTGGCAAGCAGGAGTCCTGTAATGTCTTTTGTAAACGGGTCTCAGAGCTTCCATGTTGTCATATGTCTGATATACAGGTTGGCCCTATTCGGTTTGGAAAGAGCCTTCTCAAGAACATGAATAGCAAGAGGCAAAGATTACTAAAGTCTCCATCTTAGAGGCTGGCAACTACAAATATGAGGTTACAACAGATGGAATCTAACATCAGGAAACGCTAGAAGTTATTCCAAGATATTCATTAGCTCAGAACTATGGAAAATCACTTGAAATTAATAGGCCATCTTATCCTGAAATTTTGTTGTAAAATGACTTGAAATGCCTCACCAGGGGAACTAAGTATTCTGCTTCTCTTATTTTTGAATCATACCCAGTATTTGTTTTTGTCTTTCTATCACCACTGTGATCTCCCAAAAGAGTGAGGGGGACGGTGGTAGTTATCCTTCAGATAGATGTAGAGACCCTCAGAGCATTTGGTGAAGCTAGACCCTGGGAGCAGGGTCATCTTGAAAATGTACCACTTAAAAAAAAACCATAGTCAAATCTATGGTTTTCCAGTAGTATGTATGGATGTGAGAGCTGGACCATAAAGAAGGCTGAGCATTGAAGAATTGATGCTTTCAAACTGTGATGCTAGAGAAGACTCTTGGAAGCCCTTGGACTTCAAGCCAGTCAATTCTAAAGGAAATCAGTCCTGAATACTCATTGGAGGGACTAATGCTGAAGCTGAAGCTCCGATACTTTGGCCACCGGACACAAAGAGAAAAGAGTGAGGGGGACGGTGGTAGTTATCCTTCAGATAGATGTAGAGACCCTCAGAGCATTTGGTGAAGCTAGACCCTGGGAGCAGGGTCATCTTGAAAATGTACCACTTAAAAAAAAACCATAGTCAAATCTATGGTTTTCCAGTAGTCATGTATGGATGTGAGAGCTGGACCATAAAGAAGGCTGAGCATTGAAGAATTGATGCTTTCAAACTGTGATGCTAGAGAAGACTCTTGGAAGCCCTTGGACTTCAAGCCAGTCAATTCTAAAGGAAATCAGTCCTGAATACTCATTGGAGGGACTAATGCTGAAGCTGAAGCTCCGATACTTTGGCCACCGGACACAAAGAGACTACTCATTGGAAGAGACCCTGATGCTGGGAAGGATTGAAGGCAGGAGGAGGGGATGACAGAGGAGGAGTTGGTTGGATGGCATCACCAACTCAATGGATGTGAGTTTGAGCCAACTCAGGGAGGTGGTGAAGGACAGGAAAGCCTGGCGTGCTTCTGTCCATGTGACTTAGCAACTAAATAACAACAAAGTGGGTTCATCTATTGGGCATCTGTGGGATTGTCCTGCCTCCTTGGTGCCCCACCCATACTCCCAAACGACATGGCTCTTCCAGAAGCTGCCCTGTTCTTAGTGATGTTACCTGAAACCACAATTGATGGGAATAGGGATGAGCCTGTGAGCCAATGCAGGTCAGTGAGTACTTTTCCTGGGGCTTATTGACTTGAGGGGAATTCCTTCTCTGGTATAGGAGGCTTAGAATAAAAAACCTGGCCACCATGTTTCCTGCCACTGGAGTAAGTCAGGCAGCACCCAGGGAGAATGAGGCCGACACACATACACACACAGACAGAAACACACAGACACAGACAGGCACACATGCCCACAGACACACACACATAGACATAGACGCACACACATACACACACACACAACACACACACATAGACACACACAGACACATAGACACAAACACACACACAGACACAGACATATACACACACACAGACACACACACAGACAGAGACACACATGCAGACACAGACATACACACACAGAGACACACACACATAGACACACAGACACAGACATACACACACACGCATACACACAAAGACACAGATACATACACACATGCATACACATGCACAGACACACAGACACATACACAATGTCTTCTCTTTTTCATCTGTGCTGGGTCTTCGTTCCTGCACAAGGGCCTTCTCCAGCTGTGGCAAGATGGGGTTACTCTTCATTGCGGCACACAGGCTTCTCATTGTGGAGGCTTCCCTTGTATTGGAGCTCAGGCTCTAGGCGTGCGTGCTCCAGTAGTTGCAGTGCGTAAGCTCCGTAGGTGCGGCTCACACACTCTAGAGTGCAAGCTCAGTAGTTATGGCCCACAGGCATAGTTGTTCTGCAGTATATGGGATCTTCCTGGACCAGGGATCGAACCCATGTCCCCTGTACATTGGCAAGCAGGAGTCCTGTAATGTCTTTTGTAAACGGGTCTCAGAGCTTCCATGTTGTCATATGTCTGATATACAGGTTGGCCCTATTCGGTTTGGAAAGAGCCTTCTCAAAAACATGAATAGCAAGAGGCAAAGATTACTAAAGTCTCCATCTTAGAGGCTGGCAACTACAAATATGAGGTTACAACAGATGGAATCTAACATCAGGAAACGCTAGAAGTTATTCCAATATATTCATTAGCTCAGAACTATGGAAAATTACTTGAAATTAATAGGCCATCTTATCCTGAAATTTTGTTGTAAAATGACTTGAAATGCCTCACCAGGGGAACTAAGTATTCTGCTTCTCTTATTTTTGAATCATACCCAGTATTTGTTTTTTTCTTTCTATCACCACTGTGATCTCCCAAAAGAGTGAGGGGGACGGTGGTAGTTATCCTTCAGATAGATGTAGAGACCCTCAGAGCATTTGGTGAAGCTAGACCCTGGGAGCAGGGTCATCTTGAAAATGTACCACTTAAAAAAAAACCATAGTCAAATCTATGGTTTTCCAGTAGTCATGTATGGATGTGAGAGCTGGACCATAAAGAAGGCTGAGCATTGAAGAATTGATGCTTTCAAACTGTGATGCTAGAGAAGACTCTTGGAAGCCCTTGGACTTCAAGCCAGTCAATTCTAAAGGAAATCAGTCCTGAATACTCATTGGAGGGACTAATGCTGAAGCTAAGCTCCGATACTTTGGCCACCGGACACAAAGAGACTACTCAGTGGAAAAGACCCTGATGCTGGGAAGGATTGAAGGCAGGAGGAGGGGATGACAGAGGAGGAGTTGGTTGGATGGCATCACCGACTCAATGGATGTGAGTTTGAGCCAACTCAGGGAGGTGGTGAAGGACAGGAAAGCCTGGCGTGCTTCTGTCCATGCGACTTAGCAACTGAATAACAACAAAGTGGGTTCATCTATTGGACATCTGTGGGATTGTCCTGTCTCCTTGGTGCCCCACCCATACTCCCAAATGACATGGCTCTTCCAGAAGCTGCCCTGTTCTTAGTGATGTTACCTGAAACCACAATTGATGGGAACAGGGATGAGCCTGTGAGCCAATGCAGGTCAGTGAGTCCTTTTCCTGGGGCTTATTGACTTGAGGGGAATTCCTTCTCTGGTATAGGAGGCTTAGAATAAAAAACCTGGCCACCATGTTTCCTGCCACTGGAGTAAGTCAGGCAGCACCCAGGGAGAATGAGGCCGACACACATACACACACAGACAGAAACACACAGACACAGACAGGCACACATGCCCACAGACACACACACATAGACACAGACGCACACACACAGACATACACACACACACAAACACACACACATAGACACACACAGACACATAGACACAAACACACACAGAGACACAGACATATACACACACACACAGACACACACAGACACATACACACACAGACAGAAACACACAGACACAGACAGGCACACATGCCCACAGACACACACACATAGACACAGACGCACACACATACACACACACACAAACACACACACATAGACACACACAGACACATAGACACAAACACACACACAGACACAGACATATACACACACACAGACACACACACAGACAGAGACACACATGCAGACACAGACATACACACNGACACACACACGGACACAAACACACACAGACACACAGATACATACACAGACACACATAGAGACACATATACACACATGACATAGACACACACGCACACACACACACACACACATACATACACACTGTGAGAGTTGCTCTGGGCCAGGCTGCATTTCCATTTTCCCCACATAGACACAAAAACACACACAGACACATAGACACCCCATCCTCGGAGCTGGTTATTCACCCCATCCTCAGAGCTGGTTATTCACCCCATCCTCAGAGCTCAGGAACCCAGAGATTCTAGCTGCACCTGAATCAGACTAGGTTGAGGTTCTTTTCACTTAGAATTGAAAGAGTAACAGGGAGAGTCCTTTGCATGATGGCCTTGAGAGCCCTGTGGGGAGTGCGCACAGGGGAGGAATG
>SJXQ01006673.1:209499-226303 GCA_006408695.1 Aepyceros melampus | reverse complement strand
AGACAGGAGGGGGCTCAGGAAGCTTCCCCCCATGAGCCTCTCCCCTCTGCCCACTCAGATCTCTTTCTGAGAAGCTGACACTGAGCTGGCTCCTTTCCCCTGGAGTCTGACACGGGGTATTTGCTGGAAGTCTGGCTGGCACATCCCTGCTCAAAGTCAAAACTCACTCCCAGAGCTGAAATCTCTCTCTCTCCAAACCCTGACTTGAAGGCGTCCATCCCAGGGACTAAGTCCACTCATTGGATGCTGCCCAGAATCCTGCGTCAGTTGCCCACACGTAACCAGCTTTGCTCTGGGGGCAGTTAGAGGACACCAGCCTGGGGTGGGCTTTGGGATGGGCTGAACGCTATTGAGATCTGACTCAAAGGCAGCAGAGTGCTTATGCGGAGGCGAGAACCAGGTAGACCTGCGTTGGAAGCTAGGCGTGGTCTCTTTTAGCTGAGTGACCTTGGGAAAGTTCCTTAACCTCCTGGAACCTCAGGCTGCTCCTCTGTCAAGTGGACCGGGTAGCCCTGAAGGTCATAAATACCAGCCAGGACAGAGCCCAGGAGCTGGTACGCACAAGACCCTCCCTCGCTGGTGCCTCTCCTCTGACTTTCCCCGTCCTGGTCTGTGTTTTTCAAAATCAGGCCATTGAATGATGAAATCATTTAGACATGAACTCCAGCTGTGGAGCTGTGAGAGGCCAAGAAGGGGTCCAGAGGGCCCCCAGCCTCAGAGGGCTGGCCAGAGAGGCTGGACTCCTTCAAATGCAATGCCTTAGTCAGGATGATTAATGCTAGTCGCCACAACAAACAAACCCCAAATCTCAGGGGCTTCACACACCAAAAACTTCCATTTCATGCACACTCTGACCGGGTCTCTTCTGGGTAAAGACTAGGAGGCCTGGCTGCTTTTGTGTGTCCATCACCGAACGGGAAGGGACAAATGAGGGAAGCACATGAGCTTTAAATGCCTTCGTCCCATGTGACACTTTACTGCCTCTCCCCAACCCCTAAGCTGAAAACATCTACTGGCAGGCTTATTTCTAGTGCTGGTGAGGCAGTCATGAGCATGGCGTGGTCCATAGATATTCTTAGGCTTGTCAGCTCAGAGGAGCTGCCCGGAGCTGGTCGAATCAGACATGCTCTGGGCTCTGCAGAGATCCAGGCAGCTCACCTTTCAGGCACCTACAGATCAAAGGTGCTACCTGGCAGATGTTAAGGGGGCAGGGTTGCTCTGAGCTGGGGGTAGACCAGGAAATACTCCTAATTATAATAATAAGTAATAGTAAGTGATCTTGAAAAGAGTATTATATAGCATTCATCACTATAGACAGCATTTAAAACATGCTAGTTTATGGAGACTTCCCTGCCGGTTCAGCAGTTAAGACCCTGTGCTTCCAATGCAGGGGCTGAGGGTTTGATCCCTGGTTGGGGAATTAGATTCCACATGCTGTGCGGCATGGCCAAAAATTAAAAATAAATAAAATAAAAAATAAAATACTAGCTTATGGAGATATAATTCACACATCATAAAATTCACCCTTTTAAATACACAGGTCAGTGGTTTTTAAAATTGTTGCAGAATTGTGCAAGTATCACTACTATCTGATTTCAGGACATTTACCTCTCCCAACAAAAACTCCATTCCCATTAGCATCACTCCCTAGTTCCCTTTCCTCCCACTCCAGACGACTGCTAATCTACTTCCTGTCTCTGTGGATTTGCCTATTCTGGACATTTCATATAATTACTACTACTACTAAGTCGCTTCAGTCGTGTCCGACTCTGTGTGACCCCATAGACGGCAGCCAACCAGGCTCCCCCGTCCCTGGGATTCTCCAGGCAAGAACACTGGAGTGGGTTGCCGTTTCCTTCTCCAATTCGTGAAAGTGAAAAGTGAAAGTGAAGTCGCTCAGTCTTGTCCGACTCTTAGCGATCCCTCGGACCACAACCCACCAGGCTCCTCCGTCCATGGGATTTTCAAGGCAAGAGTACTGGATGGGGTGCCATTGCCTTCTCCTTTCATATAATTAAGTTCGTGTAATATATGGATTTTTGTGTCTGACTTCTTTAAAGGTTTCATCCATGTTGTAGTGGATATCAGTATTTCTCATTTCTTTTTATGGCAGGATAGATAATATTCCATTATGGATAAGCCCCATTTTATTTATCTCCTCATCAATTGACAGACACTTGGGACATTTCTACTTTGGGGCTATTATGAATCATGCTTCTATGACCATCCATGCACAAGTTTTTGCGTGAACGTGTATTGTCATTTCTCTTAGGTATGTACTTAGGAGTGGAATTGCTGGGTCACATGGTAACTTGATATTTCATCAGTTGAGGAATGACTAGGCTGTTTTCAAAGTGCCTGCATCAGGAGACATTCCCACTAGCAGGTTATGAAGGTGCCAATCTCTCCACATCCTCTCCAGCACTTGGTATTTTCTGTTTTGCTTTGTTTTTGTAATAATTCTAGTGGATGTGAAGTCGTATCTCACTGTAGTTAGATTTGCATTTTCCTCATGACTAATGATGGAGAAGGCGATGGCAACCCACTCCAGTGTTCTTACCTGGAGAATCCCAGGGACAGCGGAGCCTGGTGGACTGCCGTCTATGGGGTCGCATAGAGTCGGACACGACTAAAGCGACTTAGCTGCTGCATGACTAATGAGCACCTTTTCGTGTGCTTATCAGCCATTTCTATATCATCTTTGGAGACAAGTCTATTCAAATCCTTTGCCCATTTTTAAATTGGGTTGTTCATCTTGTTAATGTTGAATCCTAAGAGTTCTTTTTATGTTCTAGGTACAAGTCCTTTATCAGATGATTTGCAAATATTTTCTCTTATTCTGTGGGTTGTCTTTTTACTTTCTTGCTAGTGGCCTTTGAAACATGAAGATTTTTCATTTGATGATAGATTCATTTTTCTTACTTGCTTTTAAATGACTTGTTTTCATGTTGTCTTGTCTGTCTTTGTAAAAAAGGCCTGTTTTCTTTCAATAATTTTATTCAGTTTGGCTGTGCTGTTTTTGTTGCTGTGCAGACTTTTTCTCTTTACGGTGAGCGGGCTTCTCATTGCGGTGACTTCTCTTAGAGCGCAGGCTTTAGGGAGCGCAGGCTTCAGTAGTTCAGATGCTTCAGTAGTTGCTGTTCAATAGTTGCAGCTCCTAGGTTCTAGAGCACAGGCTCAGAAGTTGTGGCACGTAGGCTTAGTTGCTCTGCAGGATGTGGTATCTTCCCAGATTAGGGACTGAACCCACGTCTCCTACATGGGCGGGTGGATTCTTTACCACTGAGCTACCTGGGCAGCCCAGGCCTCAGTTTTTTGAGGATTAGGGTGTATATGGAGAAACATTAGGCCCATAAATCTCTCAGAGCCCATTGCTTGTTATGAAGAACAGGACCAAGTCTGGTCCTTCACCTGCACTCCAGCCCTGCTCCTGGTCAACATGACACTATTCTTTAGGCCCTCTGGGTACAGCAGTGCAATCACCTGCTCTTGGATCTTTCTAGCAACTCCCCGAGATGGGTGTTAGTGTAACCACTTTACAGACCAGGCACCTGAGGTTCGAGAAGGGAAGAGAGGTTGGTTTAGAATAGCAGAGGCAGGGCTTGGAAAGAACTCCTTAGGATCCTGCTTCGGCAATGCTGCTTGTAGAACATTTTGCTCTAGTTCATTTAAATTAGGCCCATGAGCAACTGTGCCAGGGCTCCACCTCGGTCACTAAGGCCAAGCAGGTGACACCCAGTTTCAATGTGGTTTTGCTAGAAAGTTTCCGTGGATTCCAAGGGAAACTCAGACCTGGCAGAGGGTCCTGTGGAGAGGACCCTGCATGGGCTTCTTCTGACAAATGAAGTGGGCAGGTGGGCTGGCACAGGCTTCTGATGCAAACCAGCTTGGCATCCTCTGTGGGATGCTGGGAAAGCCCCGGAGCAGGCGGTGCTTAGAGGGCATTTCTTGCTGGAGGTCCGCTGGCAAGGCCCACAGATGCAGGCCTCTTTGTCTCTGTGAACAATGATAGGCTAAGCAGGGCAGTTGTTCTTGTTAAGGGGGAAATTACCCATCAGCCTGAGTTGCTGCACAAAAGAAATCTATTCCTAGTGCTTGTTTGCCTCTCCGGAAAACATCCACCTTTTATAAAGTAAGGAGCTTGAATGAAAGGAAATAATAATTACTCCAGGTTCCTCTTTCTCTGGCCCCCCTGCTCACAGCCTCACTTCACTGGCGCCTCCTCCTACCCCATCCAGGCAGCCGCATGGGATCCCAGCTAGTGCAAGCAGGCTGGCTTCCTGGTAGGGGACAGCTCCTCAGCCTCTGGGGCCATCAGAGGCTTCAAACTTTGTCCTCAGGGGCACATGGAACCCCGTTCTGCCACTTTCCAGCTGGGCATCCTTGGTGCCTCAGTTTCCCAATCTGAGTATGGGGATGATAGCAGTGGTGCTCAAGTAGGCTCCTTTGTCTTTAAATCAACTTATCTTTTAACTTAAAATAAATGTTTCAAAAAGGAAACTTGGTATCTGGAATTGCCTGGAAAGCCAGTATTGATTTGTTGTACATAAAGATAACAGGAAAATTTGACATTACATCCTAGATGGATGCTATTTTGCTCATCTAAGGCTCTGAGCCTCCTTTCTCTTTGTTTTGAAGGGAAAGTAGTGAGTATTAGAGACAAGTTAGCAAGATGGCAAGTGGCATCACACTGAGACTTTCTTCTTGATGATGGAAGACTTAAAGGAAAACTGAAAATCGAATACTTTTTTCACTGAGTGATTCAATGTTATTTAATTGTGTCCTTGCACCTCCAGGCTAAGACCACTTCATCACCTTTGGAAAATGCTGGGCTGTCTGCCTCCTAACTGTAATGCATTTGATAAATGCTGGATTGTTGTTGGAAGAGATAGCATGACCTAAAGCAAAGGGCACTGGACTAGGAGTGGGAGTCACTCTTGAATCTCCCTTCCTGGGGTCTGGGGCCTCGAGGAACTGGCTCAGAATTGGCCTAACCATCTAACCAATGCTTGGTCTCCAGGACAACCAAGGCCACGGAATATGGACAGATTGGCTAAAGCCTCCCTTCCTAGTGCCTGCCATGTCTTCCATGGGGTTTGAGCTCTGAGCCTGGGCCTTGGAGCCAGCTTTTCGTCTCTGCTAACATCACCTGACTTGTCTGCCTCTAAAGCACCTAGATCGGCAGCTCCATCCTGTTGTCAGTGAATCTGGTCAGCTCAGGATTCACCTCTGCTTGAACCCCTCCTGGGCAGGGCCTGACTAGGTGACCAGCTGCACCCTGGGTTTTCCCATTTCCTACCTCAGCACTGCAGAAAGCCTCAAGGGTGGAAGAAGATTGAGGAGAAAACTTGAGAAAGGAACTTCCTGGGAACAGCTCTTACTGTGAGCCAAACACTGTTCTTAGAACTTTAAATAACTCACTTAATCCTCCATTTTAAAGATGAGGAGATGAAGACACAGAGGGATTAAGTAACTCGCTCAAGGTCACACAGCTGGCATGAAGGAAGCCGGGACTTCAGAGTCTATGCTCTTGACCCTTCCCTATCCTGCTCTCCTAAGAACCCAACCTGGCTCCCTGCCTTGGGCTCCACTCACACTTCCTCTTGATTGAAGAACTATTAGTGAGCAAGGAGCAAGGGCACTGTTTTGAAGAGCAGCAGGGCTCCTGGGTCATTTCAAGTTTCTGCAGCCCCCAGCACTACATTGCTCCCTACGGAGGGCCCCTGCTGCTGAGCCATGCTCAGAATGAAGGTCTGAGCCTCCAGAAATCCTGGTGTGCTGGGAGATAACCCTTATAGCCCACTCTCAGGGACCATTCTGTCAGTTCACCCCAAAGGAAGAGACGACACCGCCTAGAGTATGCTCCAGCTCCCGGGGATCTCAGAGGCCCCCAGTCCAGGGCCTGGCCGCAGCTTCAGCTGTAGATTTCCTGATGCAAAGATGCATGGATCTGCTGAGGTTGAGCAGGCCTTTGGCTCTCTTCTCTGTCCTAGGCCCTGGCTTTTAGAAGAACACTTAGCACTCTTTGGAACCCAGTTTTTGGAAACTACTGGGGTAAGCCAGACTCCTCATCCCTAGATGAGGGAACTGAGGCCCAAAAGGAGCTGAGTCCCTGAAGGTCATACAGCTGGAAGAGGAAACTGGAACATCCCTCACCAGGCTTCCCACTCGCCTGTGCCAGAAGGGTGCCACAGAGGCACGAAAAGGAAAGCTTCCTGGCTTCGTTTCCCACCTCCCACCCTAGCTGGCCTGCAGAGGAGCCTGAATTTCCATGAGACTCTCATTCTTTGGATCAGTATTTGTCTAAATGCTGTGCAAAGCTGAGAGGGCCACCGTTTAAGTATAGGTAGCTTCCCAGGTAGTGCTAGTGGTAAACAGCCTGCCCACAAGTGCAGGAGATAAAAGAGTTGTGGGTTCAATCCCTGGTTCAGGAAGACCCCCTGGAAGAGGGCACACCAACCCACTCCAGTATTCTTGCCTGGAGTGTCCCATGGACAGAGGAACCTGGTCGGCTACAGTCCTTAGGGTCACACGGCTGAAGCGATTTAGCACAGCACAGCCCTTGAGGGTATCACTGAATCTAACCCTCTCACACTCCTTTACTAAGGGTGGATATTAATGAGGGAGGCGGGGCAAAGTAACATTATTTTATTTCTTTGAAAACCTTTTTTTCCAGATTTTTTTAAAATGTAGACTATTTAAAGTCTTTATTGAATTTGTTACAATATTACTTCTGTTTTATGCTTTGGTGTTTTGACCATGGGGCATGTCCAGCCGGGGATCGAACCCCCACCTTCTACATTGGTAGGCAATGTTTTAACCACTGGACCATCAGGGAAGCCCTAAGTAACATTGTTTCAGCACTTACTGTATGCTGTGTGTTTTATACCTTTATCGCATGCTGTCTTCATGACAGTCCTGTGTAGTAGACACAATTGTCCCTGTTTTACCTTGGAAAAAGGGCTTAATTAAGAGTAAAAGCTGGGAGAATTAAAAACAGGGACCGACACAGACACCTGTATGCAAATATCCATAACAGAGTTATTCACAATTGTTGAAAAGTAGAAACAAGCTGTGTCCATCAGTGGATGAAGGATAAGCAAAATGAGGTCTGTCATACAATGGAATATTATTCAGCCATAAATAGGCATGAAGTCCTGATACCTGCTAGAGCATGAATGAATCTTGAAAACATTAGGCTAAGTGAAAGAAGAAGTGAAATGAAGAAGTGAAAGTCACTCAGTCATGTCCAACTCTTTGAGACCCCATGGACTACATGAACCATGGAATTCTCTAGGCCAGAATAGCCTAGAGTGACTAGCCTTTCCCTTCTCCAGGGGATCTTCCCAACCCAGAGAATAAACCCAGGTCTCCTGCATTGCAGGCAGATTCTTTACCAGCTGAGCCACAAGGGAAGCCCAAGTGAAAGAAATCAGACAAAAAAAAAGGCCACATTTGTCTGATTCCACTTACATGAAATGTCCAGCGTAGGCAAATTCATCGAGACAAAGAAAACTAAAGGTTACCAGAGATTCAGGGGAAGGGATGGGGAGTTATTGCTTAATGGGTATAGGGTTTTTGTTTGGGATGATAAGAAAGTTTGAGAAAAGGTGGTGGTAATAGTCAACATTATGACTGCAATTAATGCTGCTGAATTGTCTATTTATAAATGGTTAAAATGGCAATCTCTCCATTATGTCTATTTGACCACAAGTAAAGAAAAAGAACAACAGAGAAAGAGTGATGATGAGATGTTACCCCAGTCTGTCTGATTCTAGAACCTGGTTGCTTTCCTTTCCACTGCATCATCTTGTCAGAGGTTGACCAAAGGCACCTTCCAAGCTGCTTCATGAAGGAGCAAGTCGGGGTGGGCGTGGCAAGTGGGCTGAGGGCTGTGTGGACAGGCTGGACCCTCCTGTGCGAGATCCACTTCTTGACGCCCAGCCTTTATGCTGTGTCATTAGCACTTTCTCATGTCCCAGACTCTCTGCACAGCATTTTCAACGACTGTGTAATTATCCCTCAGTTCAGTTGCTCAGTTATGTCCAACTCTTTGCTACCCCATAAAATGCAGCATGCCAGGCCTCCCATCACCAACTCCTGGAGTCCACCCAACTCATGTCCATTGAGTCAGTGATGCCATCCAACCATCTCATCCTCTGTCATCCTCTTCTCCTCCTGCCCCCAATCTTTGCCAGCATCAGGATCTTTTCAAATGAGTCAGCTGTTTACATCAGGTGGCCAAAGTGGAGTGGAGTTTCAGCTTCAACATCAGTCCTTCCAGTGAACACCCAGGACTGATCTCCTTTAGGATGGACTGGTTGGATCCCTCAGATAGACACATTTATTTCTCCCTACCAACTTCCCTGGAAAACACACCTTCTTTGTCTTCAGCCTGACATCTCGGGGCTCCTCACAGCAGGCCAGGGCACGCCTGTCCAAGTTCCTCTTCCTTTCTTGTGACCTTCCAGGGCAGAAAACGGGAGTCTTCTTTGATGCTGGTGGAGCCGGCTCTGCCTCTGACACCCCATTCCTCTGTGTGTGTGTGTGTGTGTGTGTGTGTTTGCTATTTCCTTCCCAGAATTCCTCTTTAGAGAGTGGCTAGATACAATGAAGCCAGCCTCAGGCTTCCTGAGGACAACCTCCTCGCCCTCAGCACTGCCCTGGAAGGGCAGACACTGGTCTCTGACCCTGGGTCTTGGGCAGAGAAATGACATCCTGAGGGTTTCAGATGAGTTTCCCAGGATCTTGAAAGATGCCTGCCCTCCTTCATTCCCGAGCTGCCTGAAATGAAATCTTCATGGGAGAAATGTCTTCCTGGGCCAAGGTATTTGCAACACAGCTTCACACTGAAGCCAGTCTGGAGTCTGTGGACTGGAGGGTGACCTGGAAGATGGAACATTGGTTCACTGTGCCCTCGCCACTTACGCGCAAGGAATGAGAGACACCCCGGGGTGTGAGCATTCTGCACCCCGGCCACATCGGACCTGGGCCCTACTTGTGAATTACCTGCACGTGACCATTCTGACCCAGAGTGGAATTGGCCGGATCCAAGCCCCTCGCCAGGAATAAGCCTGCTTCTCTGGGTCCTGAGCTCCAGCCCTCAGCCTGTGTAAACACCGAGTCATCTCCCAACGGAGCTCTGGGCCCGCAGTTCTTGACCGGGGATTATCAAGTTGACAGAGCCCGGCTGGCCTCTCGCTCCAACGTCCAGGCATGGTTCGTTTTGTTAATTATCTGTTTTTGCTTTTGACGTAAGAAAGTCAAGGTCTGGGTCAGGGCCACTTGTGTGTTTTCCTTTCTTTCTCATTAAAGTTGCCCAGCTCTCAGGGCCTCTGGCTAAATTCTACCCGTGTTTAAAAACACTCTCACTTCCACACTCTCACTTCCTGACCTCTAAAAAATCCTTCATCCTGATTTCTGCGAAGCCACTTAAAAACAGCAAATGATGTACGGGACAACATGCTTTATATCCCAGTCTGCTCTTCCCTCCTTGGAGGGTGAAGGCTGTGTTTCACCACTTCGCTGACACAGAGAATGTGACCCTTTGTGACCTGGGGTGGCCAGATCAGCGGGGGCACCCTCTGAAAGGGCTGGGACCCCATGCCGGGCGTGCTTGTCCAGAGGACTTCCGGAGCCAGTAGCCCTTCACTAGTGGATGGTCTCTGTGAGCCTACTCTCTGCCATCTTAAATTTGTCCAGAAAAGTGTCGGTTTGGACATGGGATTAGGGTTGTATGTGTGCTAAGTCACTTCAGTCGTGTTCGACCCTATGAACTGTAGCCCGCCAGGCAACACTACTGGAGTGGATTGCCATGCCCTTCTCCAGGGGATCTGCCTGACCCAGGGATCAGGCAGGTTCTTTACCACTAGCTCTACCTGGGAACTGTTAGGGTTAGGGTCAGGATTCTTTCAGAGTGTTGGTCTTCCCATTGTCCGGCCACGTCCCCTTCATCCTCTGAGCTTTAATAAGACCTCACCTTGGCCATGAGGTCACCTCTCTGAGCTCCTCCTTCTAGGGGCTGAGCGCCCACACCACACTTAGCCACCCCCACTCCCCACCAGCCTTGAACTACTACCATTGGCCAAGTGAGTCGGTTTATGAGGTCTTTGGGGTGCAGCTCATGACCTGGGCACAGAACAGACGCTCAGGGAACCTGTGTAGCTGATGGACGCTGTCAGCTCAGACCCTTGCAGGAGAAACAACGGGCTCCTTGCTTCCCGACTTGTATCTGCCACAGCACTGAGCACCTCTTAAGTCTGCTCACAAAAGCAGCTCCTGTCCCCCCCAGTATCTTCCTGGCAGAGTAACCAGCTAAAACCAGGGTCAGCCCTGAATTGGTAAAGAGATCATTGCCCAAAGACAAGGAAATTGCCAGGGTGGCTGCGTATTCTGCCTGCGTCATAATGGAACCATGGGCCTTACAAAGGACATTGGGCTGCTTCCTACCACAGTGTCAGAGCAATGGCCTTCCTTACCTTCTCCAGCCATGAGAAGCCCCAGAGAGCCCTGTGAGGCCCTCAGACTCTGGGTCTTTGGCTGTTTATCACAGAAAGGCGCAGGGTGGCCGTCAGGCAGGAGGTGGATCCTTGGGTGCCCGTCTGGAGAGTTTCCTTCAAGACTGAGTGCCGTCTGTCAGAGACAAAGGAAGATGCAGGTTTTGTGGCAGCTGAAGCTTGAATAACATTGAGGGAGAGTCTTCTTTAAGAAGAAAGAACAGAACAGAACATAGGTACCAAAGTGAGTATTTCCTAAGAAGGAGAAAAGAAATCACAACGGACACCTGCAGCCTTGGGGATTAGGTGCTTGTCACCTGAGACCTCTATTTCCCGGAAGTGCTTGTGCAGACTTACTCCCTCTCCCACGGAGAACACTCAGTTGCTCCCTGGACTGCAAGTAAAGGTCCCCAGAGCTTCACCTCCCTCTGCTTTGGGGTGAATTACTTCTGAATGGAGACCACGCCCCCCTAATGGTCAGCAGCAAGCCTCACCTCTCCTTAGAGCGTAAGAGAGGAGCTGTGAGACTTGTCATTTTCCCAGCATCTACCCCAAGGACCTCCAGCCACCAGCTGCCTATCCAGCATGTGTCTCTGCCCTCGGGGGCTGCATCTGGCATGGTGCTCAGGCCACATGGTCCAGCAGCCTCGTTGTCCCCGTGGACACCCAGGGACGAACTTGTGTCGGGCCGAGAGCTATAGGATGTAGTCGTCTGGCTTAGTCAGGCCCGGGAGCCATAGTCTCACAGCCCCTTAGCTTGAGAGTGCTTGGCTGGGCTGGTTCTCTTTCCCAGTGAACAGATAACCAAACTCTGCCTCTCCCTTTGGTTCTGTTCTTGTCTGGGGCTCACTGGTTTGTGCCTGCTGCCTGGCAGGTGCAGAAGACAAACTACTCCAGATGGACCCAGGCTCCTCGGCCCCTGGCTTCTCCACACGGCACTGAAGGTTTTGATTAAAAGGTGGAAGAATGGCACTTTCTCTTCCTGTCAGCTAGACTTTAAATCAACCCTGGAGTGAAACGTTGTCTGAGGCTGCCAATCATTGTCTGCCGGTTGTGATTGTACAAGCAGGTTTCACTTCCAGCCGGGATTGGGGGTTGGAATAAGCCCTGCTTTGCCCACCTCCTTCCTGTCCTGCTTTCTTCACCCAATTCCTGTTCCTCGTGTCAGGCAGGCTGGGCTGAGTTAGCTTTTATGGAACTTGGAACCAGCCAACTTGAATCGGGGGAGAGAAGAGGGAGGGGAGGGGGAGACTTTGGAGGGTCCTCCTCACCCAGGCCCAACTCCTGATTTTACAGATGGTGAATTTGTCTGGAGTCTTAGTGGCAAATGGCAGATACTTATCTCCCAGTTGTTCAAAGGAAGAATTTATTGGAAGGGTGGGGGATACGGTTAAATGAAACCATCAGAGAGACATGGCTCTTCATGGGCTCAGGAACCCATGGCCCCAGGGTGCTTCTCCCAAGGCAGTTCCAGTTTCCCCACTCCCAGCCACCCTCAAACCTCCAGTCCACAGTTTCCACCCCAAACAAACACTCCAACTGGTTGTAACTAAGAAAATCCCAAAGAACTGATTGGCCCAGTTGGCTCAAAGGCAGGAGGTAGACCAGATGACCTCATGAAGGCATTTCTGCCTTGAATGAACATGTGTATACACATTTGGTGAACAAATGTATCAAGCACTGACTGTGTTCAGAGCACATTGTAAGTCATTTCAGTGAAGCAGAGTGGAGAGATGGCAGGTTTTGGAGCTGCACAGGCCTGGATTTGAACCTCAGGTCATCTGTTTATGAACTGTTCTGCCCACGGGCATGTAGAGTCCTAGCCACTCGCCAAGTGCTTTACTCAAGTTCCGATGAAACAGGAATAAACAACATTTCTGCCCCTTGAAGAGCTCCCTAAGGCTCAGCATCCATGAGCCCCACCTAGGGCATCGTTCTGGGGAGCGATGGAAAGTATGAATTTGTGGGAAAAGTCACCTGGAGGGGGCAGTGGCTATCAGCCAGCCCCTCTCCTAGGCGCCCACGATGCCTATGATCCTGGCTCCGCTAGAGAGTGATTCCCACCCCTGCCCCCACCCACGGCTGGGCCTGGGTGTGCAGAGCTTCCCACCACTGACGCAGATCTCTTTGTCAAGGGTCAAGGGGCGGCCAGGGTATGGCTGTGGGAGTGCCCCTCCCTGTTTCTTGTCCTGGAGGAGAAGTGAGTTGGCCCCCCAACAAACAGTTGCCTCCAACCTGGTATGGGTGGGACAGGCAACACTCACCCTGCCGGAAGACACCTGTTTGGAAGGAAAAGGACCCTCTGGGACCCTGTCTTCCAGAGTGTCTTGCCTCTCTTGCTCAGCTTTTCCTGAAAACCAGGTCTGTCCACATTGAGAAATTGCAAACAGTTTACATGGGGAATGTCAACTGCCCACATATGAAAATATACACATCATTAAGCCCTAAGTGCTTGCGTCTGGAAATAGAGCGGACAGTCTCCTGGGCTGACCTTTTGCTCACTGATGGAACTGCTGCTAATGAGCAGGGAGCTCCTTGGAGGGATGTTTTCATACAGTGAAGCGAAGCATATGCTCGCCATTAGCCTGAGTGTGTTTGTGTGTGTGTGTGTGTGTATACACAACAGTGCAATACAAATAGTGCTCGCCAAAACACACAACATCCACTGCACCTCATTATCCAGCCCCATCATCCTCCAAAGAAGGTTTGCTCTCCAAGGCAGAGTCACACCCCACTCACTATTTGAGAAAGACTAGGGCATCCTTGGAGGACCTGTAGTGCTCAGGGATAAGGCTCTCTGACCAGAGTGCCTGGGTTTGAATCTTGTCTCTGCTCCCATGCTAGCTGTGTGATCTTGGGCAAGTAACTTAACTTCTCGGGGCCTATTTCTGCATCTATCAGATGGACATGATAAAACTTTTGTTGTTGTTGTTCAGCCATTCAGTCATGTCTGATTCTTTGCAACCCCATGGACTGCAGCATGCCAGGACTCCCTGTTCATCACCAACTCCTGGAGCCTACTCAAACTCACGTTCATTGCATTGGTGATACCATCCAACCATCTCATCGTCTGTCGTCCACTTCTCCTCCCACCTTCAATCTTTCCCAGCATCAGGGTATTTTCAAATGAGTCAGTTCTTCACATCAGGTGGCCAAAGTATTGGAGTTTCAGCTTCAACATCAGTCCTTCCAAGGAATATTCAGGGCTGATTTCCTTTAGGATGGACTGGTTGGTTCTCCTTGCAGTCCAAGGGACTCTCAAGAGTCTTCTCTAACACCACAGTTCAAAAGTATCAGTTCTTTGGTGCTCAGCTTTCTTTATAGTCCAACTCTCACATCCATACATGACTACTGGAAAAACCATAGCTTTGACTAGATGGACCTTTGTTGGTAAAGTAATGTCTCTGCTTTTTAATATGCTGTCTAGGTTGGTCATAACTTTTCTTCCAAGGAGCAAGCATCTTTTAATTTCATGGCTGCAGTCATCTGCAGTGATTTTCAGTTCAGTTCAGTTCAGTTCTGTCGCTCAGTCGTGTCCAACTCTTTGCGACCCCATGAATTGTAGCACGCCAGGATAGAGAATCCCAGGGATGGGGGAGCCTGGTGGGCTGCTGTCTATGGGGTCGCACAGAGTCGGACACGAATGAAATGACTTAGCAGCAGCAGCAGGCCTCCCTGTCCATCACCAACTCCCGAAGTTCACCCAAACTCACATCCATTGAGGCAGTGATGCCATCCAGCCATCTCATCCCTGTCGTCCCCTTCTCCTCCTGCCCCCAATCCCTCCCAGCATCAGAGTCTTTTCCAATGAGTCAACTCTTCGCATGAGGTGGCCAAAGTACTGGAGTTTCAGCTTTAGCATCATTCCTTCTAAAGAACACTCAGGACTGTTCTCCTTCAGAATGGACTGGTTGGATCTCCTTGCAGTCCAAGGGACTCTCAAGAGTCTTCTGCAACACCACAGTTCAAAAGCATCAATTCTTTGGCATTCAGTTGTCTTCACAGTCCAACTCTCACATCCATACATGACTACTGGAAAAACCATAGCTTTAACTAGATGGACCTTTGTTGGCAAAGTAATGTCTATGCTTTTTAATATGCTGTCTAGGTTGGTCATAACTTTCCTTCCAAGGAGTAAGTGTCTTTTAATTTCATGGCTGCAGTCACCATCTGCAGTGATTTTGGAGCCCCCAAAAATAAAGTCTGACACTGTCTCCACTGTTTCCCCATCTATTTCCCATGAAATGATGGGACCAGATGCCATGATCTTCGTTTTCTGAATGTTGAGCTTTAAGCCAACTTTTTCACTCTCCTCTTTCACTTTCATCAAGAGGCTCTTTAGTTCCTCTTCACTTTCTGCCATAAGGGTGGTATCATCTGCATATCTGAGGTTATTGATATTTCTCCCGGCAATCTTGATTCCAGCTTGTACTTCTTCCAGCCCAGCGTTTCTCATGATGTACTCTGCATATAAGTTAAATAAGCAGGGTGACAATATACAGCCTTGACGTACTCCTTTTCCTATTTGGAACCAGTCTGTTGTTCCTTGTTCATTCCGAACTATTGCTTCCTGACCTGCATATCTGAGGTTATTGATATTTCTCCTTGCAATCTTGATTCCAGTTTGTACTTCATTCAGCCCGGCGTTTCACATGATGTATTCTTCATACAGGTTGAATAAGCATAAAACCTACTTTGAGAGATTAAAAAAGATTACCCCATGGAAAGTTCCTAGGACTTAACATATAATAGGTGCTCAAGAAATCACAATGAGATGAATGTTGCCAGTGGGAGGTGGGATTGTGCGGAAGACCCTGCGGGCTCAGAGAATCATTTTGGATGAGGTTGCATTGGAAAAAGTTCCTGAAGACTGCGTAGGGTTTGGACAGTGAGCCATGACGGATGGCAAGTGCTCCTTCCATGAGAATAGCAAAGGCCTGGTGGCTGGAAAGCCAGAGTTTACCCAGGAAGTGAGTGTGCAGTGGGAGCAGAGGGCATGATGGAGAGGCAGGTTGAGGAAGGCCTTTGGGGCTAGATCAAGAAGGCTCTGAACTTGGTCTGTTGGCAGTGGGGCTCATCTCTGCTGTGTGAGGTGGAAAAACTCTCTTGGGGGCTGTTGTATCCATGTACAAGCAGATGGTTGCAGAGGCTTGTGAGGGCCTACTACTAGTTAGTCCAGGCAAGGACTAACATACCAGGGCTGAGACTGCTGTGTGTGCCTGTCCCTGTCTGTGAAGTGGGGACAAGCTGGTTTTGAGTGGGGACAGCGAGGCAGAGGCTGTGTTCTTTACCTCGAGTGGCTCAGGACACCTGGTTAGAGCCCATCCAGCTCAGATCCACCGGCCCGAGCTCTGCCCACTATGGAGCCCCTCCACTGTTGGGCTGCTTCCCCTGGCCAGTGCTGTGACTCAGGGGGGTCTCTTATCTCCATTTTTCCATCTGTGCCACGAATGGGGTTACATCAGTGAGGCCCTGAGACTCTTCCCAGGAGAGCCCTCTGTGTTCTCCCCCTCCTGCTGTATCCTCTGGGCTCCTGGATCTCTAAACAAGTGTCGGGCGTGTATTTCCTGGAGACTCCAAGGATGACAGGAGAGGTGCTCGCTTCGGGATTCTTGGCAGCTGCAGAGGAGGCATTGGAGGGTGGTTTCCAGGCCCAGCCATACCTCCATCCCTCAGCACCCCCAGGGACACCAGCCACATAGGGTGGATGCCATCTCCACTCTGACCTCTTGACATGAGGAACTTGGATGCTTTGGGAACAAGGTCCTCAGACATCGCAGTTTCTCTCTAATGCAGAAATGAGGTCTCTTCCTCCCGCTGGTCACCTCGGTGCAGAGGGCAGCAGCGGCGCCAGCCCCGGGGAGAGCAGGGGTAGCAGCCCCCCACCACACACACACACACACCCTCCCCCGCCCTTACAGTTCCACCCTTGGCCTGATGACTCAGCCGTCAGTGAGAACCAGCCTGGCAAGACATGACCGCGCCAGCCGTCGCCCTTATTTAGCTCTATCTGGATGAGCCCTCCTCCCCGTGAGCAGCACCCCTACAGCTCCACGCTTGCCCAGCCTCCTGACCTTTGGGCTCCCCCCAACTCCCGTGTAAACCCCACATCTCCCTCAAGGTCCAGCCCTCTCCAGGGGGCTCTCTCACTTTCCCCCTAAATTTTTACTGCAAAGGCCGCCCTCCTCGGGTCTGAGATGAATCACTCGGTAATTATTTCAGGTGTGCCAGCTGGCCTCCCTCCTCTGATGGGGGTTGGGGGATGGAGGGAGAGTGATGGGGCGGGGAGGGCGGGGCGGGGGGCTGGT
>SJXQ01006673.1:192824-208059 GCA_006408695.1 Aepyceros melampus | reverse complement strand
CCCTAACTTTCTCCTCCTTAGAAATCCTGAGGCCTCCAGTGCCCTGAATCACCGCTGGTCATCTATACCGTCCCTGTCTCCATGTTGCAGAGGGTCGTGGAAGAGAGGATGAGAGGTCTGGCCTAGGCCCCACGTTGAAGTTTAGGGTCACAGGCAGTGAGGCGGCATGAGAGCACTGAGAATAGGGAAAAAGTGAAGTCGCTCAGTTGTGTCCGACTCTTTGCGACCCCATGGACTGTAGCTCACCAGGCTCCTCCATCCATGGAATTTTCCAGGCAAGAGTCCTGGAGTGGGTTGCCGTTTCCTTCTCCAGGGGATCTTCCTGACCCAGGGATCGAACCTGGGTCTCCGGTATTGCAGGCAGACGCTTTACTGTCTGAGCCCCCAGGGAAGCCCAAAGCAACTAAGGCAACTTCCTTCGAGCCAGAATCGAACCAGCGACCTAAGGATGTTCACATTTATCAAGTCTACAGTCCTCCACTCTACCAGCTGAGCTATCGAAGGGTGCATATGAGAACAGGGAAGTGGGGCCAAAAGGGAGGAGGGGGCTTAGGGAGATGTGAAGGTGCAGAGCCCACAGGGCCCCTGTACCATTAACCGGCCTGCACCATTCACGTTCGGAACGATGCAAAGGGCTCTTCTCAATGTGCTGTGGCATCCAGAAAAGCCCGTGGACAGCCCTCCCCTCCTGTTGCCTCAAAAGCGTGTTTGGTAACACACCCAGCAGGAAGCCCAGGGCCTGTGGCCTAGGCGTCGAGGACAGGCGGGAGTGTGTCTGGGCCGCCGCGGGGCTGGAGGTACAAAGGGGCGAGTGTGCAGAGTCTGCCCGACCCTCGGGGCCTGCCGGCCACTGGCCCCATCCGACTGCAGCCCCAGGTGGTACTGAATTCAAGGTCAATTTTACATTCCACAGGGAGGGGTGGAGCAGATTATTTTCCGCTGGTGATGGGAGGGCTTCTACCCACAGAGAGTGGCTAAGGCACACCTGAGCTCGAATGCCCCATCTGTTCCCCGCCTCAAGGAGAAGAGCCTGGGAAACGTCTTGGGCAAAGAGGTGGGGATGTTCTCTTGCTCCACGTGTGACTCCGGGGGCAGGACAGGTGGCCCTGCAGCCTGAGGCTCCTCTAGGAGCCAAGTCCTTTCTCACCAGGCTGGAGGGAAGAACTCGGTGGTCCGCAAGCCTGAGTGTGCACAGCTGTGTCCCTGAGGTGCAAACTGTGTTTTAAGCCATCTGGAGTTGGCCATGGAGATGCCCTCCTGAGGGGCGCCCGGGGCTCGTCCTGACGGCCAGCATGGTGGACTTCTGGCTGGTCTGCAGACCGGTCACGTCAGGGTTGGCCAGCTGTGGGCTGCAGCTGCCCTAGACCATCGGGAGGCCCAGTGTTCACAGCGGGGCCACCAGTTCCCAGACCCTCCCCAAGTCTCCTCAAGCCATACCAGCACACATTTCAAAGGACCCTTGGTCCCTGGATCTGACCCCTGGGTTGGGATGATCCCCTAGAGAAGGGATAGGCTACCCACTCCAGTATTCCTGGGCTTCCCTGGTGGCTCAGCTGGTAAAGAATCCACCTGCAATGTGGGAGCCCTGGGTTCGATCCCTGGGTTGGGAACATGCCCTGGAGAAGGAAAAGGCTACCCATCCAGTATTCTGGCCTGGAGAATTCCATGGACCATATAGTCCATGGGGTCACAAAGAGTCGGACACGACTGAGCGAACTTCACACTTCACTTGGTGCCTACATGCACACTCTTTTGCACACTCTTGTGTAAAGTGGGAACCTGCAGGCTGGGACCCCGTGAGGAGACCACCCTGTGACCAAAGAAATAAAGTGTCACTTCCAACACTGCTGGCGTGAGGGGGTCCCTGGCGCCAGCGACCTGCACCAACACCCCTTCTCCAGGCTGCTTTCAGCCCCACGAATATCCGAGGGCCTCGCGGTCTTTTCTGTTTGGTTAGAAATTAAGGGAACATCTGTGACATGGAGGAGAATGACCCCAATCCTTCTACTCCGTCCTGACCCTCAGCTCCATCCCAGAGGCCAGTCTGCTGGAGAGAGCCACAGCCCTGCCCGCCAGAGCTCTCGTGGCATTCCTGAGCCCTCAGGGCAATGAGGGGGACATTCTTTTCCACAGCCCACCTGGCCTGGAGCAAACACCCCTCCCTTCTCCAGCCCACCTCACAGGCCTCCTGGGACCAGCAGGGATTAGCTTCCTGGAAAGAGATCTAAAACCATGTGGAATTCTCCCACCTTCAAGCCACAGAGGACAAATTGTGGTCACTGGGACCCCAGGGCCCTTTTTCTTACCTGATGCATCAGACCTCACCTGTGGGGAGAGCCTTCCCAGTTTGGGGGGAAGGATCGACACCCTCAGATTCCCCCTGATGTGACTAGAACAGCAAGTGCCTCTTTGAGCAGTGGCACGGCCCACCCTCCCAGCAGGTTTGGGTTTCTACGTTCTCAACTTAAAGCTGCCGACAGCTTCTTATTCCCTTCTTATTGGCAGAAGGTGTCGTTCCCCAGAGTCACTCGAGAGGGGGTTTGGTTGGAATCGCTTCGTCTCTTCACGTCATCGAGCCAGAGACTGAATTTAAACCCGTGGTTGTTAAACCAAGCGCGTCATCACCAGCTGTTAACTCCCCTCGGGGCTTTGAGTTTAGGCAGCGCCCCCAGAACTCTTCTGCCCACCGGTTCCAAGGAATGACAGTGCCGTGACTTCACGCACAGCTGAGCCGCCCCCAGACCCCTGGAAGCCCCTCCCGTCTGCTCAGGAGTGGGGAGGGCCCAGGAGGGGTGGGAGGTCTGAGGCCACATTCTGCTTTGCCTCTGACCCTCCCCTCAGAAGCTTTCCCAGCTGACCCCCAACCCTCTGCAATAACACCCCACCACCACCCACCACCACCGAGACCAGTGGCTCACCACCCCAAGCTGTAGCATCTTCTGTATAAGTTCCAGGTCAGCCCACAGCTAAGGTCACATCTCAGGGCCCTCCTGGGAGATGGCGGTGAAAGAGGGGCGCCCACACAGGTGGTCCAGACACCCCACCACTTCCAACCAGCTTCACTCTGACCCACCTAGCCTGGTATAAATCCCATCTCTGCCGCTTGCTGGTGACTTTGGACAAAGGTCTTAACCTTTCCGAACCTGTGGTTTTGTCATCTGTGAAATGAGCATCATTGTAGCATCCGACTCATACGGCTTCATTGACTGGTTCCTGGAGAAACGGTTATTTCTGACCATCCTCCTGGTGACAGCGAGGCCGTGTCCGGAGCAAGGCTCGCAGCTCCAGCAGCCATGTGGGCGTGGGATGCAGCCCTGGCAAGCCCGAGCCAGGCCCACGTCGCCGCCTCTGCTGCTCCCCTGGGCACAAGGCCGCCCCTCCACACCCTGTCACCTGCTCTAGACCCCCTGATGCCCACCCTCTGAGGACATGGCCCCCCTGTGGCTATGGGGCAGGGGTAGCTCTCAGAGGGTCCCTTCACTGTGAGTGCTTACACCCCGCCCTCGGTTCCGGCAACAGCCCGGGACACGGGGGAGGACAGTGTCACAGAGGAGGACAGTGGGGCTCCGAGGAGCAGGGTGACCTTACGAGGTCGCCACACTGTCAGCGGCAGAACCAGAAATCTGACCCGAAGTCCAGACCGGTTGGGTCACCACCTTCCATCGCTGCCACCTCGCCATGCGGTGGGGGGGCTGGCACCAGGTGCAGGTGGGCAGGGCCCCCGTGGCAGCCCAGCCCCCTGCCCCCTCCTCACTGATGCCTCTTCTTCTCTTCCTGCCTCCAGTCCCCAGTTTTCATCACCCAAGTTGGGCAGGACCTGATCTCCCAGACGGAGGAGAAGCTCCTTCGGAAACCCTGCAAAGAACTCTTCTCAGCCTGCGTGCAGTAAGTGCCCCGGGTCCTGGCCTCCCCTCCTCTTTCCCTGTCCAGGGGTCAGGACCCTCAGCCTCCTTGTGGATCTCCACCCGGTCACCTGGAAAGGGGGTTGCCTCTTGCGTCCCTCCCCCGGAGCATGGGGCACCCGGGGGCAGGTCTTCAGTGCCCGAGGGCCCCCGCCAGGCCCCCCAGCAGCCTGTGTATTAAGGGAAAGAGCCCAGGGTGCCAAGTGCAGAGAAAACATGTGCTTCAGATGAGGTAGCTCCCAGGCCGCTGAGATGGAGGCATGTGTAAAGCTCCGCCCCGGTCTGGCTGGTTTGGAAACCCTTCCTGCCCACCCCACCCCCCCACCNCCGGTCACGTCAGGGTTGGCCAGCTGTGGGCTGCAGCTGCCCTAGACCATCGGGAGGCCCAGTGTTCACAGCGGGGCCACCAGTTCCCAGACCCTCCCCAAGTCCCCTCAAGCCATACCAGCACACATTTCAAAGGACCCTTGGTCCCTGGATCTGACCCCTGGGTTGGGACGATCCCCTAGAGAAGGGATAGGCTACCCACTCCAGTATTCCTGGGCTTCCCTGGTGGCTCAGCTGGTAAAGAATCCACCTGCAATGTGGGAGCCCTGGGTTCGATCCCTGGGTTGGGAACATGCCCTGGAGAAGGAAAAGGCTACCCATCCAGTATTCTGGCCTGGAGAATTCCATGGACCATATAGTCCATGGGGTCACAAAGAGTCGGACACGACTGAGCGAACTTCACACTTCACTTGGTGCCTACATGCACACTCTTTTGCACACTCTTGTGTAAAGTGGGAACCTGCAGGCTGGGACCCCGTGAGGAGACCACCCTGTGACCAAAGAAATAAAGTGTCACTTCCAACACTGCTGGCGTGAGGGGGTCCCAGGCGCCAGCGACCTGCACCAACACCCCTTCTCCAGGCTGCTTTCAGCCCCACGAATATCCGAGGGCCTCGCGGTCTTTTCTGTTTGGTTAGAAATTAAGGGAACATCTGTGACATGGAGGAGAATGACCCCAATCCTTCTACTCCGTCCTGACCCTCAGCTCCATCCCAGAGGCCAGTCCTGCTGGAGAGAGCCACAGCCCTGCCCGCCAGAGCTCTCGTGGCATTCCTGAGCCCTCAGGGCAATGAGGGGGACATTCTTTTCCACAGCCCACCTGGCCTGGAGCAAACACCCCTCCCTTCTCCAGCCCACCTCACAGGCCTCCTGGGACCAGCAGGGATTAGCTTCCTGGAAAGAGATCTAAAACCATGTGGAATTCTCCCACCTTCAAGCCACAGAGGACAAATTGTGGTCACTGGGACCCCAGGGCCCTTTTTCTTACCTGATGCATCAGACCTCACCTGTGGGGAGAGCCTTCCCAGTTTGGGGGGAAGGATCGACACCCTCAGATTCCCCCTGATGTGACTAGAACAGCAAGTGCCTCTTTGAGCAGTGGCACGGCCCACCCTCCCAGCAGTTTGGGTTTCTACGTTCTCAACTTAAAGCTGCCGACAGCTTCTTATTCCCTTCTTATTGGCAGAAGGTGTCGTTCCCCAGAGTCACTCGAGAGGGGGTTTGGTTGGAATCGCTTCGTCTCTTCACGTCATCGAGCCAGAGACTGAATTTAAACCCGTGGTTGTTAAACCAAGCGCGTCATCACCAGCTGTTAACTCCCCTCGGGGCTTTGAGTTTAGGCAGCGCCCCCAGAACTCTTCTGCCCACCGGTTCCAAGGAATGACAGTGCCGTGACTTCACGCACAGCTGAGCCGCCCCCAGACCCCTGGAAGCCCCTCCCGTCTGCTCAGGAGTGGGGAGGGCCCAGGAGGGGTGGGAGGTCTGAGGCCACATTCTGCTTTGCCTCTGACCCTCCCCTCAGAAGCTTTCCCAGCTGACCCCCAACCCTCTGCAATAACACCCCACCACCACCCACCACCACCGAGACCAGTGGCTCACCACCCCAAGCTGTAGCATCTTCTGTATAAGTTCCAGGTCAGCCCACAGCTAAGGTCACATCTCAGGGGCCTCCTGGGAGATGGCGG
Source organism: Aepyceros melampus (assembly GCA_006408695.1). Lineage (NCBI taxonomy): Eukaryota > Metazoa > Chordata > Mammalia > Artiodactyla > Bovidae > Aepyceros > Aepyceros melampus. Next base: position 202,145 of record SJXQ01006673.1, on the reverse strand, counting down.
TGAAAGAGGGGCGCCCACACAGGTGGTCCAGACACCCCACCACTTCCAACCAGCTTCACTCTAGACCCACCTAGCCTGGTATAAATCCCATCTCTGCCGCTTGCTGGTGACTTTGGACAAAGGTCTTAACCTTTCCGAACCTGTGGTTTTGTCATCTGTGAAATGAGCATCATTGTAGCATCCGACTCATACGGCTTCATTGACTGGTTCCTGGAGAAACGGTTATTTCTGACCATCCTCCTGGTGACAGCGAGGCCGTGTCCGGAGCAAGGCTCGCAGCTCCAGCAGCCATGTGGGCGTGGGATGCAGCCCTGGCAAGCCCGAGCCAGGCCCACGTCGCCGCCTCTGCTGCTCCCCTGGGCACAAGGCCGCCCCTCCACACCCTGTCACCTGCTCTAGACCCCCTGATGCCCACCCTCTGAGGACATGGCCCCCCTGTGGCTATGGGGCAGGGGTAGCCTCAGAGGGTCCCTTCACTGTGAGTGCTTACACCCCGCCCTCGGTTCCGGCAACAGCCCGGGACACGGGGGAGGACAGTGTCACAGAGGAGGACAGTGGGGCTCCGAGGAGCAGGGTGACCTTACGAGGTCGCCACACTGTCAGCGGCAGAACCAGAAATCTGACCCGAAGTCCAGACCGGTTGGGTCACCACCTTCCATCGCTGCCACCTCGCCATGCGGTGGGGGGGCTGGCACCAGGTGCAGGTGGGCAGGGCCCCCGTGGCAGCCCAGCCCCCTGCCCCCTCCTCACTGATGCCTCTTCTTCTCTTCCTGCCTCCAGTCCCCAGTTTTCATCACCCAAGTTGGGCAGGACCTGATCTCCCAGACGGAGGAGAAGCTCCTTCGGAAACCCTGCAAAGAACTCTTCTCAGCCTGCGTGCAGTAAGTGCCCCGGGTCCTGGCCTCCCCTCCTCTTTCCCTGTCCAGGGGTCAGGACCCTCAGCCTCCTTGTGGATCTCCACCCGGTCACCTGGAAAGGGGGTTGCCTCTTGCGTCCCTCCCCCGGAGCATGGGGCACCCGGGGGCAGGTCTTCAGTGCCCGAGGGCCCCCGCCAGGCCCCCCAGCAGCCTGTGTATTAAGGGAAAAGAGCCCAGGGTGCCAAGTGCAGAGAAAACATGTGCTTCAGATGAGGTAGCTCCCAGGCCGCTGAGATGGAGGCATGTGTAAAGCTCCGCCCCGGTCTGGCTGGTTTGGAAACCCTTCCTGCCCACCCCACCCCCCCACCGCTGCCACCCACCTGCACTGCCGACAGAGCGGGGCTGCAGGCTGCCCCCGGCCACACCCCACCAGCTCATCACAGGCTGCAGTGGGTGTGGTGCCAGCCGAGCGCTAATTTGGCTCCAACATCTCGCATGGATGTGCCGCAAAGCTACAAAGTGGCCATCCTGGCCCCCCGCCCTGGCCCCTGTTCTCAGTCTTGTGGGGCACAGTCTCCAAGGTTCTCTCACTCTTGAGTGTCCCCTCCCTTCACAGGTCCCAAGTCCTGGGTTTGACTGCTCAGTGTGGCTGCTTTTTAAAGGGAAGCAAGCCCAGCCCTGCCTGCAGCCAAGTTCAGAACCCTCCAGGGCCTGGCCTGGGACCTGGCCCACAGCAGGTGCCCAGGAAATTCTACTGCAGGGGGCTCCACTGGTCCTGACCAGATCCAGAGCCCGTGCCCCTCAGCCTCTTGCCAAGACACCCTCTGCCTCAAAGTCCCAATCCCTCCCTTGTGCATAGTTAAACAGTACTGGGTTCTCATCTCAGCTCCTGTCCCTTCTTCAGAGAGATCTCCCAGACCCCTGAGGGGCCTCACTTCCTGCTAACTCAAGATAACATGCCCCTGGGGTCATTTATTTATTCATGGTCTGTCCCCCTCACAATGCCAAGGCATTGTGTCCCGGAGCCCAAGCAGTGCCCAAGGCAAGTACTGACGACGCATCTGGGGGCCAGTCAGTCGCTCTTAGACAAGCTTTGTAGGATGGCCGGGGCCTGGCTCCCCTCCCGCTGAGTCTGTTGGAGGCCCCTGTGTGTCTGCATTTCCAAAGTCTGGAGGTGGAGGAGGCCGGGCGTGTCTGCTGCTATGGCCCTGCCCACCTGCTGCAGAGTCAGGATGGTGAAGTGTTCATCCGTTTGTCCCCTCCGAGCTAGGTCTGTCCACGACTACCTGAGAGGAGAACCCTTCCACGAGTACCTGGACAGCATGTATTTTGATCGCTTTCTCCAGTGGAAGTGGTTGGAAAGGTGAGTGCTTCTGGGGTGGCACACCAGTGTGTACAAGAGTGTGTGTCGGCGGGGTGGGGATATGAGTTTTTCCTGTGACAAGTTATATAGAAATCAGTTACTCCCCTTGGGTCCATGGCCCAAATAAAATGAAGTGTCCTCTTCCTGTTCATTTCTTGAGTATTCTAGAAATGCTCAATGCTTATTATTGTGCACACACAACACACACACACACACACTCATTCAGACATATATTCAGCATTCTGTGCTTATTTTTTTGGTTCGCTGTCTTTGGGAAGTCTTGTCTGCCAACATAAAGGGCTGCCATATTCTTACACTGGGACTTCCCAGGTGGCGCTAGCGGTAAAGAACCCTCCTGCCAATGAAGAAGACATAAGAGACTCAGGTTCGATCCCTGGGTTGGGAAGATCCCCCGGAGGAGGGCATGGCAACCCCCTCCAGTATTCTTGCCTGGAGAATCCCATGAACACAGGAGCCTGGGGGGCTACAGTCCATGGTGTTGCAGAGTCAGAGGCAACTTAGCTTGCGTGCACATAGTCTTACATAGATGTGCACATTTCTCTTGTAACCCACCCCCTATTGATGGACATTGGAGATTGGTCTCAATTTTGTGTGCAACCTTCCCTAAATAGTGAATAACTATGTACGTAAATCTTTTTAAAGATATTTATTTGTTTATTTGGCTGTGCTGGGTTTTAATTGCAGCCCTCAGGATCTTCAGTTGCAGCTTGTGGGATCCAGTTCACCAACCAGGGATCAAACCTGGGCCCCCTGCATTGGGAGTGCAGAGTCTTAGCCACTGGACCACCAGGGAAGTCCATACATCTTTATGTACTTTCAGAGATACATCATAGATATTCCTAGCAGAGGAACTCCAGGGGCAGGGTTTTCAGCTGTGAGGCGCGGCTAGATCTCCCTCCCCAACTGCTGCCCACTTCCTAGTCCTGCCCGTGCCCTGGGTGTCTGCGTGGCCTCAGCTTCAGCCACACTGTTCTTGGCCTGTGAGAGCCGGGTTTCCTTCTTGTTTACCTTTCATCTCTAATTGTGGGTGAGACAGAGCATCTTTTCACATCTTTTATTTGCCACCTTATGCTTTTGAACTGTGGTATTGGAGAAGCCTCTTGAGAGTCCCTTGGACAGCAAGGAGATCCAACCAGTCCATCCTAAAGGAAATCAGTCCTGAATATTCATTGGAAGGACTGGTGCTAAAGCTGAAACTCCAATACTTTGGCCACCTGATGTGAAGAACTGACACACTGGAAAAGACCCTGATGCTGGGAAAGATTGAGGGCAGGAGGAGAAGGGACGACAGAGGATGAGATGGTTGGATAGCATTGCTGACTCGATGGACATGAGTTTGAGCACGCTCCGAGTGTTGGTGATGGATAGGGGAGCCTGGTGTGCCGCAGTCCATGGGGTTGCAAAAGAGTCGGACGTGACTGAGCAACTGAACTGAACTGATTCTCTTCAAAAAGCTCCTGCACACACAGCAGTGACTTGGTCAGGCAGAGGTGGCCTCTGTGTGACTGATGAGAAAGGGGAGGCCATGAGTATGTGGCTTGCTGGGTCACCCAAGAGGGGTTAGTGCAGCCAAGGGGGGACCCCGGCCCACTACAACATCCCAGGATTTGCAGGTCAGGGCAATGTTTGCATTAAAGACATACTGTGGGGACTTCCCTGGTGGTCCAGTGGTTAAGACTCTGCCTTCCAACGCAGGGGATGTGGGTTTGAAACCTGATCAGAGAACTGAGATCCCACATGCCACAGGGTGTGGCCAAAAATAAAAAAGCAATTAAATAAATAAACCCAACATTGTAAACAACTGTTAGTTTGCTCAGTCATGTCCGACTCTTTGCAACCCAATGACTGTAGTGCGCCAGGCCCCTCTGTCCGTGGGATTCTCCAGGCAAGAATACTGGAGTGGGCTGCCATTCCCTTCTCCAGGGGATCTTCCCGACCCAGGAATGGAACTTAGGTCTCCCGCATTGCAGGCAGATTCTCTACCATCCGAGCCACGAGGGAAGCAAATAAATAAAAAACAAAGCCATACGGGGTGAGCTGGTAGGCAAGGATGGGAGCTCCCCCTCCCACCACCAGGGTTCCTGTGCCGGAGGTCTGGAGCACGTTGCCGAACGTATACACTGTGGTCAGAAAGCCAGGAACCCTCCTGCTCCTGCACGTGTTTTGGATCCATGCTGAGTCCCCTGCAGACGCCTAGGACGCGCACCTGGGGGACACGAACCCCCGAAAAGCTGCACTTGCTGCCCTCACTGCCCTCTTTAGGAAGATCTGAGGACACACCCCACCCTACATCCTGAGGGACGTTTTCTCCACCCTGACCGATGGGGTGACAGAGGAGCAGTGGACGGGCTTCTCTGTTGGCACGTGGCCTGCCTCTGGCCACCTTGCCCGTGCACGTCATGGCTCCAGGAGCCCCGCCTGGGCCACCAAGAGCCCACAGCCTGATCTGAGTCCCAGCTCAGCCTCTTCCGGGGAGGCCAGGGGAGGGCTGCTCCCCTCTCCACCCCTCGGCTTCCTCACCTATGACGTGCAGATGATAGCAGCGGCTGCCTCGTGGGCGTGGCGAGGATGCGATGAGAGCACAGCACACACCTCAACAAAGCTGGCCTCCTTGGGAGGTAAACGGCTGAATGTCATCATTGTCACGCGTTGTCACTGAGCGCTTTGGCTCAGCCATCACCACACCTGTCTAATGTTTTGGAGGAAGCAGCTGACCCTTGCGGGGCGCAGTCTGGTGGGGAGATATTCATCTTGCCCCACCTTGCTCCACAGTCTGGAGCCCTGGGCTGGATCACACAACCCCGATCTGTGCCCACCTTCCTGGGGTGGTGGTGTGGGCTCAGGACGCCGAACCTGGTCTCCGAAACAGACTGTCTGGACCCGTTCCAACTGCACCGCTTACCAACCAAGACCACGGGCATCTCATTTCACCTCTCAAAGCCTCAGCATGCCCATCTGCCAAATGACTGCAGATTCTCGGGATTACATGTGTCTGTGAACCAGCTAGTTCGAGCAATGGGGATTGTTACCATAGAGACCCTCAGAAGGGGCCACATCCTTTATCCTTAGAGTGCTAATGATGACATCGGACACTTAGAGGCTTACAGAGAACCTTTGGATATATATTATCCCTTTTCAATATCTCCATTTTACTGAAGATGCAAGGCTCAGGGAGGTTGATGGGTTAGCCCTGGGTCACACAGCAATGGCCTGCAAGGCTGGAATCTGAAGCTCAGGTCCCTGGCTCAAGTCCTTCACCCTTAGTTTATCCAGCATTCTGTTCCAAAGGAAGCCTTTAGCTGCAGCCCCTGGCTTTCACGTTACTTGCAGGACCAAACACATGAAATAGAGAAATGGACTTTTAAAATCGGTGTGTCGACCTCAAAAGAGTTATGCCCTTTTGAGGCCATGAAGCTGTTGAAGCCAGCAAAGCAGGACCCTGGCCTAGAAATGCCCTAAATGACTGACAGCACCCCTGCTTCCCCCCCTGCCTTTTTTCTTGCTAACAAGATCATGGCCTGTTGGTGCTGTGCTGTTGAAATATTAAAGGGATTTTTTTCCCTCCCAAGGTTAACCAAGAAATTCCTCGGAAATTGTATTACACTCATTTCCCCCAGCAGAGGAGCTCTGCGGTAATGTCGGCCGACTGTTTGTTCTCCATGTATCGTAAACTGTTGGCCCGGACGCCTTCATGTGGTTTCGAGGGCAGCTGGAGGAAACGCTTCCCAGGGCCGCATGCTGGATGCAGGCGCATGGCGGGTTTGCTCCAGGCCAGGCCGCTTGTGTGCAAGACGCAGAGCAAGGGGGAGTCCAGCACAGGCGCAGCCTGGACCCTGCTTCCTAAAGAAACACCAGGAAGAGGCAGTGAATCACACTCATGAATCCCAGACAGGCCAGGGAGCGTCCAGGAGAACAGCGCCTAAGAGAACAGCATGGTGCCGAAGCTGTGATTCCCACTGAAACCCAAATCCTCTTCAGGACCCAGCAGCAGGAAGAGTTTCCATGGGAGATTCATTCAGGAGCCACTGGAGATTCATTGGTCTTTCTCGAGCTGACCCAGTTCTTTGGCCCATTCCAATCTCATGCCAATCCCCACACTGGGGAAGAACCTTGGGTTGGGATTTGGGGACGCTCAAAGATAGTCCTTGAGAGTCAAGAGCTGATTTTAATATCATAAAAGCTGCTTCTTACCCATTAATAGATTGATGGCTTTTTAGGTTGTTTCTGTATCTTGACTATTGTGGGTAATGCTGCAATGACCGTGAGAGTAAAACAGGATCATGTTTATACCAGGAGTGTTACTCAGCCTTAAAAAAAAAGGAAGTCGTGCCATTTATGACAATGTGGACGACCTGGAGGACCTTATGCTAAGTGAAATAAACCAGACACAGAAAAACATGTACTATGTGATTTCTCTTATATGTGGAATCCAAATGGACTCATAGAAGCAGAGAGCAGAGTGGTGGTCGCCAGGGGCAGGGAGGGGATGGGAGAAATGGGAGATGTTGGCCCAAGATACAAGTTGAAGTTACGCAAGATGAGTCAGTTCTAAGGATCTCACATACAACATGGGGGCAAGCGTCGACAGTATTGTATCATTTACTAAAAATTTGCTAAGAGGGTGGATCTTAAGTGTCCTTGGAAGAAAGGAAGGAAAGAAGGGAGGGAGGGGGGAATGTTAATTTGAGGAGGTGATAGGATGTTAATTAGCTTGGCTGGATGATCATTTCACAATGTAGGCATATGTCCAAACATCAAGTTGTACTCTTTGTCAATTACACCTCATTAAAGCCAAAGAGTCAGACGCGACTGAGCGACTGAACTGAACTGAACTGAAAAGCCAAAAAAAGGGGTGGTGGTGCGGAACCTGACTTAGCCAAATAGGCCAGCAATGAAAAAACACACGCTATCTACAAGGTGGAGTCCTTTGCTGCAACTAAGTGGCCATCTCTTTCTTTCTTTACTCCACGAGCCCTACTTTTGCCCCATGATTGGAGGCTCGTCTCATTAGACATTATAAATGGTTTGGCTAGTTAAAATGGGGAATCGAGAGACATAAGGTGATTAGTCATAAATATCAGTGGCACTAGTGGTAAAGAACCCACCTGCCAAAGAAGGAGACGTAAGAGAGGCAGGTTCAACCCCAGGGTCGAGAAGGTCCCCTGGAGAAGGGAATGACAACCCATTCCAGTGTTCTTGCCTGGGAAATCCCATGGACAGGGGAGCCTATCCAGGGTGTGATCCTTAGGGTCGCAAAGAGTCGAACACGACTGAAGTGACAGAGCACGCACACACACACACACACACACACACACACACACACCTTTTGGCAGACAGGATCTTCTCCTGTCCTGGGGTTCAAGGGAGTCCAAGCCATCGGTCCTTGGTGAGAGAGTAACCAGACTGGACGTGGGGATCAGCAGCCTCTCTGTTCCCAGGAGGCTGGTCTTCCCAGGGCATGTCTGCAGGAAGGAACAGCTTGGGCGCCTGGAGACAGGAGGCGCAAGCTGTTCCGCCAGGCAGGTGTGGACGCAGGGCTGCAGTTTCCTTCCTGGCCTCCGTGGGACACCGAGCCTGACTCCTGGCCCTCTCTCTTCTCCCTGCACCGAGGACACAGCTTCCTTCTGAGTACAGCCGCAGAATTTGCATTTGGGAGAGAGAGGGGAGCCATAGGGAAAGTGCAGTGAAGCAGCCTCTGCTCACGTTTTTCAAGCCTCCTGCTCTTTCCTTCCAGTCCAGGGTCCAGGGCGCCCAGCCCCTGAGCCAGGGCTTGAGGGTCGCGTCTGCAGCAGTGGTTCCTGGGGGTCCCCAGGGCGGGGTTTGGAGTGTGTGCCTTGCCCCGCTCAGCTCCTCTCAATGCCGCCCTTGTCTTTTTCTTAATTCTGCATCCTAATGCTGTGAGACCCATGCTGGATTTTTGCTTTTCTTCCAGGCAACCAGTAACCAAAAACACTTTCAGGCAGTACCGAGTACTAGGAAAAGGGGGCTTTGGGGAGGTGAGTGAACATCCACATATTCGTGAAAAGTTTCTGGACTCTTGTCACCTTTTCTGTCCCTTCCGGATTGGCCTGAAAAGTGTCCAAAGCAGGGCTTCTGAGCAAATGGCTGGGTCACGCGCCCCCTGGTGGAGAAGGCGGGTGAGGCTGGGGCCTTGGGAAGGTCACCGGTGTCTGAGGAAGGGAAGGAGGGTGGCTGGATGGAGATGCTGGAGCCAGCCTCAGGCAGGGTTCAAGTCTACAGAAGGACACTTCAATGTGCGTCCTTGATTGTGTTTGGAGGGTGAAGTGAAGACATGACGGGCCTAAGTATGGCCCAGCCATGCTGTTAATATGTGCTGTTAAGCTTAACTTGATCTTCCCCAACCTTGTCATTCCCGTTTCAGAGATGAGGAAAATGACGTTCAGAATGGTTAGGTAACCCAGACAAGGTCACACAGCCGAATAGGGGCAGAACTAAGACCAGATCCAAATGCCCTGGGTCTTATTCCTCTAAATTATACAGTCAGAGTTCCCAGGGGTCTCCCATGACTGACCCCGCTCCCCAAATAAGCCTCTCCTACCAGCAGCTGGTCCTTCAAAGTTCCCAGTTATTAGCAGCTGCATCTGGTTGGAAGCTTGGAACAGAGAAAATCTAGTTGCCCCGAGACAGGAATAGTTCTTTCAGCCTTGGCCAGCCATGTAAACTGGTATATAGATGGCTGCTTCTCCACCTCCAAGGGCTTGGGTTCACCTGAGATGGCACCAAAGTCATCTTGACGGCAGGGCGCTGGGAGCAGTGGGTCCGTGGCCAGGCCTTGCTCACTCCTGAGGCTGGTGTACCCACAGGCCGGGCACAGCCGGCTCTGGCCGCCCTGGCTCCCAGCCCTGGAGACACTGGCCTGGAGGAGTCTCAGGATGGCTTGGTCTCATGTGCCGTTTGCGCTTGTCTTCTCTTTTGCCCCCTCAGGTCTGTGCCTGCCAGGTTCGGGCCACGGGTAAAATGTATGCCTGCAAACGCTTGGAGAAGAAGAGGATCAAAAAGAGGAAAGGGGAGTCCATGGCCCTGAATGAGAAGCAGATTCTGGAGAAGGTCAACAGTCTC
>SJXQ01006673.1:181378-192734 GCA_006408695.1 Aepyceros melampus | reverse complement strand
CAGGTCCCCCAGGGCGTGGGATGCAGTGAGGGGAATGAGGAGTGAGTTGCAGGAAGGAGCCCAACACTCCCTCCTTCTCAAGGCAGTTTGGACTGACTGTGTTCTGTCCCTGGAGCTAGGCTGGCTCCCCTCTAGGTGTGAGCTTCTGTTAATACCTCCGTAGAAGAAAGGGGCCCAGCCAAGGAGCTTTATTTCCACAAACCCCGCAGGCTGGTTTCCTCATAGGAGGCCGAAGCGTCAGGCCCATCTCATTTATACGCGCCTGTTACACCGTCCAGGCGAGGTTCTGCTGCAGTAACAAACCAACCCCAAACTCAGAGTAGCTGGAAGTGGCAAAGGACTCTCATCTGAGTCCTGTCAGATGAGGCGTCCTCCTCCACCTTTCTGCAGATGGACGCCCCTCCACACCCGCTGGGGGAGCGGGGACCTGGAAGGAGACCTGTGTTTGGCCAGCTCTCAACGTCTCCCCTACTTGTTATTATAAAACATAATATATATATGGGTAAAAAGTCAAACCTCACAGAAGGATGCCAAGTAAACACAGAAGCCTCCCTCTCTGAGTAGCCGCTGCAGACATGTTGGGTTTCCCTGGTGGCTCAGACGGTAGAGTCTGCCTGCAATGCAGGCGATGCAGGAGATGTGGGTTCGATTCCTGGGTTTGGAAAACTCCCCCGGAGAAGGAAACGGCAGCCCACTCCAGTATTCTTGCCTGGAGAATCCCATGGACAGAGGAGCTTGGCAGGCTATATAGTCCACTGGGTTGCAAACAGTCGGGCATGACAGAGACTTTTCACTTCACTTGATACATATACAGGCTTTATTATTTTTAGCCAATGGGATCTTGTAACAAATCTCAGCCTGCAGCATTGCTCCCTTTAAATTGTAGATCTTCTATAACCAGACAGATAGCTGCACCTCTTTTTTAAAGCTGTGCACCATTCCTGTGTACAGGGAGGAGAGAGGCCGTGACCTGTGCAGCCACAGGTAGAAATCACTTCTGGTTTTGAAGGCACCACAACAGAAAGGCTGCCCCGGGTCCATCCATCCTTCAACATCCCTTTGGCGTATTTCTGTGGGGATGTCCGGCAGATGGATTCCTGGCAGAGGAATCACTCTGTCAGGAGCATGTGCGTTTCCCCCAGTTACACCCCCACCAGTTGTGCCTGATGGCGAGCAGCGCCATCCACCCAGGCTGCCTGCATTCCCCAGAACTGGCGAGTTTTGTAAGGGGATGACCAAAGGGGACAGAAGTTCTAACCACCTGATGCACGCACGTGCTTTTGTGACTTAAAAGCAACAGACACCGTCCTGTCGGGACCCATGAAAGGTGCCAGCTGCCCCTTCTGACGCTGCTTCCTTGCCTGGAACTGCCGAATTGGATGGAGGGGCAGCAATGGGGTGCAGGGGGTGGTGTGAAGCGGCTGCAGCTCCCCACACTAGTCCTCCCACCCAGCTTCAAGGACCCCTGAGGAAGAGGAGCAGATGTGGGGGTCCCTGGAACCCCACCACTTGGCTGTCTTGTGCTTCCAGGTCAACCTGGCCTACGCCTACGAGACCAAGGATGCACTGTGTTTGGTCCTGACCATCATGAATGGCGGGGACCTGAAGTTCCACATTTACAACATGGGGAACCCTGGCTTCGAGGAGGAGCGTGCGCTGTTCTATGCGGCAGAGATTCTGTGCGGCCTGGAGGACCTCCACCATGAGAACATTGTCTACAGGTGAGCGGGCAACCCCAGGTCCCCCATCTGAGCCTGAGCAAGTGAGGCCAGCCCTTCCATGCTCTGAATTGGTCTCTCAGCCTTGCCTTTGAGTTGAGGCTGGGTCATTGCCCTTGAGTCAGACAGACTCCCACCCTGGAACCGAGAAAGGGAGGGGGATCGCTTAGGGAGGGCCAGGTGTTCCCTCAGAGTTGATGAGGTTGGGCCACTGGCCCCTTCCCACCCAGTACCCAGGAAGCTCAGTGAGTGGAGCCTGGTGGTCTGATCCGGAACCCACCCTTGCAGGACTTCTGTAGGATCCCCACTGAAGCAGGCATCAGAATGACCCCGGTCTCTCCCACCCCAGGACCAGGTGTCCAGATTCTGTGAGCAGTGGCCTTCAGACTCTTCTCGCAGGCCTCCTCCAAGAATTTTGAAAATCTGTGTGCCTTCATATGTGCTAAGTAGACACCTAAAATAGTCCATCATATGTTAAAATAGTGGCTAGTATTATGGATGTTTTTAAATTGAACTCAAGTGACATCACATATCTAAAGGTATCCAGTGGAATCTAATTGCTGTAGCAAATTGACCTCCACCATCATGTAACTAGAAAAAAATGCATGAAAACTCTTTAATGGTAAGGAATTTTCTATCCTTCTCTACTTCCTTCGGCCCCCAGAGACTGTTATTTTACTGTAATATACTTTTTGCATAAAAGTCAATGATCAGCATTCCACTCTGAAATATATGGATGTAGATAAGATTTTTTTTTTTAATTCTCAGACCATAAGGCTCTAAGTGTTAAAGTAATTTCTTCTGTTGAATTGCTCTTATAATTATGATTAGTAGGTCCCACTTCTAACTGGGACCCTGGAGGTTTCACCCGTGGGGTTGGGCACCATAGCAATACGCAGGAGTAGGGAGGAACCTGCTTTTCTTCTGCCAGTTGGGAGAAGAGCTGTTGAGAAAGGACAGGTGGGAGGGGAGATCCTGTAAGATGCCAGGACAAGGCATTGTGATGCTAAGGATCTAGAAATGCATATTCTTGAAGTCCCAGCACATGGGTAACTCTCATCCCCCACCCCCACTGGGCACACACACCCCAGTTTGAAGACTTTTGTCACAGAGCTGTTGGCTAAAAATATCTTGGGAGCCCAAGGTTTTGAAAATAAGGAGGAATGGTCTTGATGACATGCCCTCCCCCCACCCCCCACATCTCCCAATTTATGCTTTTGTTTTGTTTTCATCCAAGTGAGAAGAGTCAGAAAATTTTCCCTAAGGGTTGAAAAAAGAATCCTCCAAAAGAAAAAAAGGCATCCCTCCAAGGTCTAGCCTTTCTATTAATACTAGGGAGGAAGAGAACATGGTGCCTCCCTGGCCCAACCACTTGCCATAGCCTCTCTGTGGATGTGGGTTCTGTGCCCGCTAGCCAGCTGTCTTTCCAACATGGTGGTCAGTGGTGGCCGATTAATTGAAATGAGGTCTCCTGCCCTTATTTGGAAGGGTTAGCACATCAAAAGCATGGAAATTAATAACAATGGCAACAAAAGTATGTTGTAATAAGTAACCACATACAGACCCCAATTATCACTTTGTGAGCTTACACCACTGGATTTGGGCATATGAACCTCTCCCCATGAGAACAGCTGCCCTCAGTTTAATGAACAAAGCCAGTTGATTGAGAACCAAATCCTCAGTCCAGATGCCATGTGTGGCATCCGCACAATGGCTTACCCAAGTTACACACCCTATCCTGTTGGCTATTCTTTAATTCACAGAGAAGAGCTTTTATTAATAAAACCAGACACTTCTGCTGCCTCTCCCCCTTACAGTGGAAAGGTTCTCTTTCTCGTGAGCATGACTGTGTCTTGTAAAGAGAAGAGAGACCTTGGAGACAGGAGGAGGTGGCTGCGTCTACAGCTGTGCCTGGTGGCTATGCTTTCTCCCAGGCTGTAGCTCAGCTGGAGCTAGGGAAAGTGCCAGGCTTCCCGGGGGCCCCATCCCAAAGGGGGTCTTTGTCCTGGAGGTTACCATTCTCTCCCTTACAATTCTCTGACCCAATTCTACAGCTGGGGTTTTATCCTCAGTAACTTCTCTCCCTTCCTTTCCAGGCCTGGCTCTTGCCTTCAGGGCATCCGGAGACCTCGAGGTCTTCCCATCCCTGGAGGGGGTCTGTCACCTCCCAGCCCCAAGGCCCCTCAGTGCATGGACTAACTTTTGCCTAACTCCTTTTCAGTCACTCTCCAGAGTCGAGAGGATACCTATGGCAAACAACAGCATTTGTTTTAAATTAATACCGGAGGGAGAGAAGTGAGCCTAAGATGGTCTTGACCCAGAGAGAGACCAGACCTCCTGAGCCCAGAGTTGGGGAGGGACTACTCAGGCTGAGTAGCTGAAGTGGGTGCACAACAGATGCTGGTGCGCCCTTGCCACCCAGAACGCTCACACTCACACGCTGGTGATCTTTCCCTTTCAGAGACTTGAAACCTGAAAATATCCTGTTAGACGATTACGGTAAGTCAGGCAGCGGCCCCGGGGGTCCTTTTCCTGCTCTGTAGCTGAGCGTCACAACCCAAAGGGAGCAGGAGGCTTCCAACGGAGACTTAAAGATGCTGACTCTGGCTCCACGGGAGGGCAGAGGGCGTGGACAAAGCTCCTACTTGGCCAAGAAGGATATGGCTCAGTGGATGTGGCTTTGTGATTTTTCCCCTGAAGCAAATTGTTGCAGTGGAGGGTAGGGGACAGGGAGAAAAAGGGAGAACCAGCACTGAGTGAGGAGTGGAGGGTTCCAGAGACTCTGGGCAAACACCTAACTCTCACACAACTTCCCTCACCCCATCTTTCTAGTCTGTGAAATGGAAACAATGGGCCTTGCCCTGCCTTCTTCAGATGGTGGAGGGTGGAGCTGAGGTTCTGACAAGATGCCTTGATGAGTTGTTTTACCAACTGTGCATGCATGCTTAGTCGCTTAGTCCAGTCGACTCTCTGCGACCCCATGGACTGTAGCCCACCAACCTCCTCTGTCCGTGGGATTCTCCAGGCAAGAATACTGGAGTGGGCTGCCATTTCCTCCTCCAAGGAATCTTTCTGACCCAGGGATTGAACTCGGGTCTCCTGCATTGCAGCTGGACTCTACCATCTGAGCCACCAGGGAAGCCAGCTGTGTGTTAGGTGTTACTACTTCTCTATCATCATTGTTATTTCCGTGTGTGTTTGTGCACACACACATGGAAACAAAGAGCCACCACAGGAGCCCCTCGCGACTATTTAGACTCTCACACCTGGGAAAGGGTTGTCACATCTTCTATCTAACTAAATTGTCCTGTCTTTACAGAGGGAGCAGGGCCAGTTGACCCTGTGCCCATTTTACAATTGATAAGATTGAAGCTCAGAGGAGCCTACTCTCCAGGCCCCCCACAAATATCAGTGGGGAGTGGAGACCTGAAACTAGGTCTCCCTGCCAGCAAATCCCAGGCCAAGGGGAGGGAAGGGGAGGGAGAAGACCTGGAGAAGAGGTTGAGTGTGATGCTGTCAGGCAGAGGGCTCAGGGCCCACTGCCCCTTTGTGTATGCACCCAGAGCCCCCAGGGGTTCTTGTTCCCTGCTGGTCTCAGAACCGTGCCTACCACCAGTCTGTCACCCAACAGCTGGAATCTGCATGCTCTCTCGCCTCGCACCATTCCTGCCTTCGTTGGGGGCCACTGAGCCAGCGGGCTCCACTCAGCTCCAGCCTCTTGGGGTGGGGGGCTCCCTGCTTGTTGAAATCCAGGGTGGGGAGCAGGTCAGTGTTCCTTCCTGCCGGGTCAGATGAGGCCTTGGCCCTGCCGGGTTGGCCACTGGAAGAGACAGTGCCAAGGCGCACTCTCAGCATGGGGTCATCTCTGCCTCCAGGGTCAGTTCTGGCCTGGGAGTTCCAATGCCACCTCCCAGTCTCTGCTGGTCTGGGCGGCAGTTTCTCCAAAGGGAAACAGACAACCCCAAAGACCAACAGGGCAGAACAGGGAGTTGCTTCCCAAGTTGCTTTGTGATTTTTCCCCTTAAGCAAATTGTTGCAAATGTCAGGAGAATCTCACATTTTCCCATGAATCAATCCCAGAATCGAGCCAAGGCATCTTAAACTTTGTGATGTTAGCCTTACAAGAAGCCCCTTAGGGCATTTTATGAGGCTGGTCTGCCATCATCCAGCCGAATCCAGGGGTCCTATTGCATCTTTATGTTTTTCTCCCTAAAAGTAATAATTTACCCCTGACATCTGACACCTGACTCTTGCGATGGTCCACAATCACCCTGCGTGGCCAACTGGGTACCACTCTTCTTGGGACAAATGAAAGGCGAGGGCCCCACGGCAAGTCTAGGGCCCTGCCCAGGGTGGATCAGATGTCCGCAGGACCACCCCAGGGACCCGCTGACGCTGCTCTCCCCCATCAGGCACATTAGGATTTCGGACCTGGGCCTGGCCGTGAAGATCCCTGAGGGAGACCTGATCCGCGGCCGGGTGGGCACTGTTGGCTACATGGGTGAGTGTAGGCATGGCTCCTCCCTGAGCTGGGCCCTCGAAGCCGCTGACCTCTTTGTGCACCTTGCAGAGTAGTCGCATGGGAGGTGGGAAGTTGTAGCCAGGGTGGGGAAGTGTTGGGCCCCAGGGTGTCGACTACACTGAGCTCTGCATCCCCCACCCCTAGCCCCACCTGTGTCTCAAGCCAAACCCCTCCCAGGGCAGTTTCAGAGCTGACACACAGAGTTGCCTGGTATGTGGGTGTAGTAGGGGTCCGGTGAATTGGTAGACAGCCTTTCAGAGTGACCTTGAAAGCGGGGAGGTCACTAGGAAGGGCCCAGAAAGGAGAGGAGCACACCACCTGCTGTGTCACAAATCCCCGTTCAAGGAGGGCCCAGCTGTGGCTCCTACCCTGTGTCCCCTGAGCCTTCGCAGAGACCATTGCCCTGGAGATACACTGGTCCCCTGGGGTCTGCCCACCAAATAGGGATATTCCCTGGGCATCTTCCTGTACACCTCAAACACATCCACCCGCTCACCCCAGGAGGCAGGGGACTCGAGAAAGCTCCAAGAGATGGGGACACTTGTCCTCCTCTGGGCTCATGCCAGCAGTACACGCTCAGAGTTCTGGACTCTGGTGTCAGAGGGTCCTTTTCAGATTGCATGATATTGGGGGACCCATGGGGTATGTGTCTATGTGTATGTCGGAGGCATTCACATATACCTATGTGAATGCTGATGGATGGGCAGATGGATAGATGATCAATAGGTGATAGATAATTGATGGATGATGGATGACCAGGTTAATAAATGGGTGGATAGATGATAGATGGATGGGTGATGGGTGGATAGATGATGGATGATGGATGGATAGATGATGGATGGATGGGTAATGGATAGATAGATGATAGATAGATGGATGATGGGTGGATGGGTGATGGGTGGATAGATAGATGAAGATGGATGGATGATGGGTGGATGGGTGATGGATGAAAGGGTGATGGATGGATGGGTGATGGAGGGATAGATAGATGATGGATGGATGATGGGTGGATGGATGGATGATGGGTGGATAGATGATGGATGGATGGGATGGATGGGTGATGGATGGATGATGGCTGGGTGGGTGATGGATGGATAGAAAGATGAGAGATGGATGGATGATGGGTGGATAGATGGTGGATGGATGGGATGGATGGGTGATGGATGGATGATGGGTGGATGGATAATGGGTAGATAGGTGATGGGTGGATGGATGGGTGATGGATGGATACATAAATCCATCTGTGCACTCTGTGTGTGCCTGCTTGGGCATCTGTGTCATCTTCTCATGCACAGTGTCCAGACCCATGTGGATACATTTGCCTTCCTGGATGTATGTGGCCTGCCTATCTTCTCTTGCACTTCTCTAGTGAATCTATAATCCATTTAATCAAAGTGTTAGGGAAGTCATAGTGAGATGCTGCTGGAATTCCAGATACATTTAAAGTCATCTTTACTTTGGGTGGACACACTTTCATTCTTTGAAATGAATTTGTGTGCAACACCTACTGTATGCCAGGCATCGTACTTGTTATCAGGCACAGCAGGAAATGAGGCGGCTCACAGTCTAGTAGGGGAGACGTGAAGGGAATGGGTTGTTTCCATCCACCATGGTCAGGCTTCTGAAGCCACAGTCAGAGTCCTTTGGGAGCACAGAGAAGAGCAACCAAGGCAGGTTCCCAGGAAGAGGAGGTATTTCTAGCAGTTGGTGGGCAGGAGTCAGCAGCGAGAAGGGATCCCAGTCCTGGAGCCCCAGGCCTCCTGTGAGCAGTACCATCACTCCTAGTTGCAGGATGTCCTGAGGCCCCATTAGCATCCCAGTCTGCATCCCAATCCTGGCCTCATGTGCCCAGCTCTGACCCATCACCAGCTGTCTCTCACGTCCCCTGGATCTCCTGCTCTGCCCCCAGCTCCAGAGGTCCTGAACAACCAGAGGTCGGCCTGAGCCCCGACTACTGGGGTCTGGGCTGCCTCATCTACGAGATGATCGAGGGCCAGTCGCCCTTCCGTGGCCGCAAGGAGAAGGTGAAGCGGGAGGAGGTGGACCACCGGGTGCTGGAGACGGAGGAGGTGTACTCGCACAAGTTCTCCGAGGAGGCCAAGTCCATCTGCAAAATGGTGAGCTCCCAGTGAGCCAGACATCGCCCTAGGGCCAGTGTCCAGTGCCGGCTTCCCTCCAGCCCCTAGCTGAGAACAGCAAACAGGCAGATGGGAGCAGGGGCAGGGCATGCTAGGGTGTGGGCAATGAAGCCACAAGGTCTGTGGACTGGGGTGTTTGACAGACGCTTCCAGGAGGGAGCCTGGGGTGGGGCAGGGCGGCTCCGTGACAAGGGAGTGGGGCTGCAGTGAGCAAGGAGAGGCATCCTTATGTCCAGCTCTTGGGGGAGGTCAGCATGGGGGAGAAAGGGGATGCTCCCAGCTGGCCCCCAAGATACAAAGGCATCAGGACAGCCACTACCCTTGACCTTGAGCCTGCTGTTCCATCCAGCTCTGGGTCCCTGGTGCTGCTCTGGTGATAGTTTCGGCCTTCGAACATCATTTAATCATGTTTTCCACCCACTACATGGAGTGTTGGTCACACTTGCTGAGGTCCTGAGTGACAGTATCCATGGATAGAGAATTTGACCCAGCCCCAGGCAGGGCTCACTCAGGGTGTGACCTTTAGTCAGGCTGGTAGGCAGGGACCAGACTGGGGGGCTGGAAGCCGGATAGAGGATCAGGTGGCAGGACCTCAAAAGTGAAGCTGGAGAGAGTCCGCCCTTGGACTGAGGCCCTTCTCCTTGGTTCCGGCGGGCCTGCTTCCTTCCCTGCCTGGCTCTCTAGCTTCCGAGTCCCACTTGTGCCCCCCAGGGCCCTCTTCCCTCTGGGTTCAGTACCGCTGTGCCAGGAGCTGCCCACTAATGCCAGCCGCCATCTAATGCCAGCCACACGGGGACAGGAAGGGCCTGAGCACCCAACCCCAGGTCCCTTCCTCTGCTCTGCAACTAGAACAGCAAGACCAGGATCTGACCCTCAGGGTCTGAAATGTGAACATCAACAACCAGGCCAGAGTCCAGAGAAAGGCAGGCCTGGGAAACCGATGAAAAGTAGCGAAGTTCTGCTTCTAGAAAACCCGAGGCTGCACAGCTAGGGGCCCCGGAGCCATCTGGCCTAGCTCCCGCCCCCCGAAGGCCGCCCTCCTGGAGCCGGCCACCGGCTGCCTGACCACTTCCTCTCACCAGCCTCAGTCTGACGTCACAGAGGCACGGGGAGAAGGATTTGGCCCGGAGCTGCCACCTGACCACTTCCAAAGAGGAACCATAGATCCGTCATTTGCGTGTGTGAGAGGCCGAGAGGGAGGCATGGCATGTACACAAGCAAACACATGCCTGGACCACACGCCTGGGCCAGCCTGCAGCTGGGCGGCCCCCAAGGAGACAGGTAGTCACGGCAGCCAGAGCTGGGATAGAGGGACAAGAGGAGCAAGGCCGCAAGAGGCAGGTACATGGAAATGTGGGGTACCCAGGGAATGGTTGAAACTGGGGGGTCGAAAGGGGAGCTAACAATACTTGGTTGATGTTGCAACTAGGTACCTATCCGCTGGGACCTAACTGGGTGAGGGATGGAAGGTCAGTGCATCATCAAGCCCCTGGGTCAGGGTCAGGAATTCAGAGAAGCCGTTCTTGAGCAACAAGGGGCCCGCCGAGAGGACAGAGAGGCACAGAGGGCCCTCTGCCCACAGTCATCGGCTCGGGGCACTGCTATTCCTCTGCTGCCCCCTGGGGGCCACTACAGGGAAGGCGGCAGCTGAGCCTGGGGCTCCAGGCAAACCTGGGCTCATAGCTGCAAACGTCAAAACCAAGGTCCCTTCGTCTTTCTCAGCTAGAAGAACCTCTGGAGCCCTCTGGTCTTGCTCTGCTTCCTTGCAAATGACCCTGAGGTCTTGGAAGTCTGATCTTGGACTTCTTCCATGCCCGTAACCTCAACCCATCTGGTCTGGCACCAGGCTCGCCCTGTCACCACCAAGGGACACCAGGGTCAGGACATAGCAGGGCCTGATCGTAAGGAGACCACGGAGGCCCTGGGCAGCTCCAGCCCCCACCTGCTGAGGAAGACTTTTCTACAAACAGCAATAAAGTTAGTCCCCGGCCCCCATTCCATCTTGGCAGCCCCAAGACCCCCTCCACTGCCCCTGTGGTGCAGAAGTGCATGCATCTCACGGTCCTGTCTCCTGGGTCCAGTCCCTAAGCCCAGACCTCAGCCCCCACCTTTCTTAGGCCCTTGCTGAGTCCCAGCACTGTTCCTTCCCACTAGCCCTGTCCTCTCAGTCTCACCCATCCTTCCAGCCCATCTCTAGTCATCCTCCTCCAGGAAGCCCTCTCTGCCTGCCCATCCACCTAAACTCACAGCATCTCTCTCCCTCTTGCTTCTCCTGGTTTATACCTGATATAATATTTGTGAACTCTTGACCTGATGCCCAGGTTGCAAACAGGCAGCATATAGGTGGGTGTTTATTTTAGCTGAGCAGTGTTTTAGAAAAAAAGTAAATAGCAATTGTCAAGATTTTTAAATGGGGCAAAATCACATAAAAACCTGGATTTTCTGGCTTCTTTTGAAAAAAGCAGAAGCCCTGGACACCTGCCAACATTCCTGCCTGGCAGGAGCTGAGGGACAGCCTAGCATGGCCCACGCAGCCCACCCCTCACCTTTTTACCCTCACTGTGTCATCTGTCTGCCCAGCCCCTGCAGCCTTTGGGGCCTGCAGCCTCTGCGATTTCTCAGAGACAAGCAAAGCCCCAGGAGAAGAGCAGGAGTGGCCCCGAGCTGCCAGTCCATGGGGCCAAGCCTGTCTGGGGGGTCGATAGACCGAATGGGGCAACATTGTGAGCAGCTGTCTCACAGCTTCGTCCCTTCAAGGCCATGATCTGTTGCTCGCCCCACTGCCACCTTTCATTCCTTAATTTGGGGGGAGGACAGTCCTAGCAAGTCTCCTCTCCAGACGGTGGACTCCAGGAGGCCCCTGCTCTCAGAATGAGCATGTGCAGAGGGCACCAGGATGCTGGTAAAAGAAAGGGCTGGACTCCCTCCAAGGTGCGAGCTGCCCACTTTGATTTCAGTCTCGAAGCAGACACTTAGTA
>SJXQ01006673.1:138442-178526 GCA_006408695.1 Aepyceros melampus | reverse complement strand
GTCAACCTGGACCACACGGATGACGACTTCTACTCCAAGTTCTCCACAGGCTCTGTGCCCATCCCGTGGCAAAGCGAGGTGAGCACGGTGGGGTCCTCGGCTTCACCCCAAAGCGGGGGCGGGGCTGCTCCGAGGGCAGAAAGGGATGGCAAGGTGGGGAAGTCGTCCCGGTGGGCCGACTGGGGTGGTGGCGTGGTGCGGGGTCAGGAGCTGGCAGGGCAGGGAGAGGAGGCCTCCGGATGACTCTGGAGAAGCGTGGCTGGGAAACGGGCAGCAGCTGGAGGCCCGAGGGGGATGATGGAGTCGGGGTGGACTGAGGACTGAAGACGCAGCAGCAGGACAAACTGCATCCCTCCTTTGGGGATCTTAGTGGAGGGTGAGCCAGCAAAGTGCTCCCATCACCGCACTGCACGCTGGGGGATGGAGCCCAGTCCGAGCTGGTTCACATGAGATAGATATGATGGGGAGGTTGGCCTGCAGCCCTGCAGTGGGACAGTGCAGAGCCCTGGGTTGAAGGAGGGGCTGAGGGCGGCTGGAAGATGAGCGTCTCCATCCCAACCTCTGTGGCCGGCTTCTGTCTTCTGAGTGAGGAAGGCTCACCAGGCGATCTGGGAGAGGCAGTGGGCAGGCAGGGAGCTGCTGGGGTCTCAGCCCGGGCGAGTGGAGGGCCTGGCAGGACCAGGCTCGGGACCGTGTCACCCATGGCCAGGCCGCTGGGCTGCCTGTCCCCTCGAGATGACCTGGACAGCCCCTCACCCTGCCTGTGTTTTGACCGCGTCTCCAGATGATAGAAACAGAATGCTTTAAGGAGCTGAACGTGTTCGGACCCCACGGTACCCTCTCACCGGACCTGAACCGAAGCCACCTTCCGGAACCGCCAAAGAAAGGGCTGCTCCAGAGGCTCTTCAAGCGTCAGGTGAGACCCTCGCCTCCCACCCCAACCTGGATGCCCTGGTCTCAGCTCCGGGAACCCAGGCCTGACCCTTCCATAGGACTGAGACCAACTAGTGGGCTGGGGAGATGGGGGTTGCAGCTGCACCCTGGAAGGACAGGCAACCTGTGCGAAGTGCCTTGAAACCCACTGGTTGATGGGGGCCCCAGAACGGAGGGGCAAACCCAAAGTTCACCCTCTGTCAGGGCTCCTCAGCCTCAGCGCTGCTGATGCGTTGGGTTTATCCTTTGTTGTGGGCGCTGTCCTGTGCCTGTAGGGGTTTAGCAGCACCTCTGGCCTCCAGCCAGTAGATGGCAGTAGCATCCACTCCCATGTGTCGGTCAAAACTGTCCCCAGGGTCTGGGGACAAAACGTCCCTGGTTGAGAGTCGTCGTAAAGGCGATGCCAGTTATGCATGCAAAGATTTGACAAAGAACAGGCGCACCTGGCTGGAGAGGCGAGCCCCACAGAGCCCCGGGGCTCCTGAGCAGGGGCCTTGCAGTTTGATGCTGGGTCTTCCAGCCGGCCGCCAGAGACTGTCCCTCGGGGAAAGGTGTTCTTCTCTCAGAGCCTGGTCTTGGGTCAAGGGTTGGTGGGGCCAAATGGGAGAAATGTCCCAGGCAGAACCAGGCAGGCCTTCGAGAGAGACCCCTACCCTCATCCCTGCCACCAAGAAGGGGTTAGCCACCATAGCGCCCCTTCCTGGCCCGGCCCTTTAAGAAGGCGTGGTCCCATCCCCAGGCCTGCGAGGCCCCGGGCTCCTTATTCTCCTCTCTCCCACCCACAGGAGCAGCCCTTCTCCCCAGGGGGATGAAGAGGTGAAGGCAGGTGCAGCTCTGTCCCCAGACCCTCGGCGTCTCACCTCCCTCCCGCTTAAATAACAGGGAAGAGGTGGCTGTTTGTGGCACTCCATCGTGGGCCAGGCCCTGCGCTGAGTGCTTTTTGAAAACGTCTCTATAAAACCCCAGGCCTCCATTCAGCTATTCGTTCCACTAGTATGTATTGAGAACCTACTCGTGCCAGACTGTTACCTGAGGACTTAAGATGCAGCAGCAGGCAAAACCGCATCCCTCCTTTGGGGACCTTAGCAGAGGGTGACCCCTGGAAGTGCTCCATCACCCCATTTCACAGATGAGGAAACTGAGGCTGAGAGGGGTTAGGGAACTTGCTCAAGGTCACACAGCCCATGAGCCCACGCAGAGGATCTGGGATAACAGGGTGGGGAGCATGGATCTGGCAGAATCCAGAGAGAAAATGCAGACTGAGGGCCCAAGTTTGCAGTTTTATCTAGAAACTTCATGAGAGTTTCACCCCCTGTTCCACATACTCATCTCCGCCTACTATAAAAATATAATTTTTAAATGCCTCCATCAAGTAAAATTGAAATTCCAGACAGAAATGACCTCCATCTCTGACATGGACAAGCGCCCCAGGACAGCCCCAGACTCTGGGACAGGCGTTTGCTATGGAAGCTCACAGTCCTGGTTCAAATCCAGCCCTGACCCCTTCCCTGTTGGGTGGTAGCTCACTGACCTTCTCCCAGCCTCTTTTTGCTTGCCGGAAAATGCAGGATGGAGATGCTCGCTGTCCGGGCTGGGAAGAGGACTTAGTGGGGTGGAGAACAGTAGCCTCAGCACATGCCTGAAAATACCACCAACAATGGGAGCAGACGCCTGGAACTTTCTTCTCCTGGGATGGGATGCTGAGAGAATGCTGGGGGTACTAAGGATGAGCAGCTCGTGGTTCCGGAGCCGGGCACCCGAGGGAGCCCTTTGTATACACAACCTTGTTTCCTTTTTCCAGCAGCCCCAGGCACAAGTGGCTCCTACCCTACCTTACAAAGGCTAGGCAACCAAGGGAGTCAGACACTTGCTCAAGGTCACTCAGCCAAGAAGGGGCACATTTAGGGTGTGAACTGGCAGCCTAACTCCAGGCCAGCAGGTCTAACCATGTAGATATTAATATAGAGGGACTGCCTCCTCCCTGCCTTGGACTTCTGTGAATTCCATAGCTTCTCCCTGGCACCAGGAGAAGCCCTCCGCCTGCAGGGTGGTCTGAGGACCTAGGCCTGCAGGGGGAAACAGAAGGCAACAGAAAGCAAGAGGGAGGGCTGGTCACCCGAGCCCCTCTCCGGCCAGATTCCAAGGCCCTTGTGAGGTGAGGGCCCCAGGGCCTGACTCTGCAATGACTGACTTGCTCTTTCTTCCTCTCTCCTCTCTGCTCACCCCCCGCCCCCCAGCATCAGAACAATTCCAAGAGTTCACCCAATTCCAAGACCAATTTTAACCACCACATCAATTCAAACCACGTGAGTTCAAACTCCACCGGAAGCAGCTAGTTGCAGCTCTGGCCTGAAGTCCACAGTGGGACCAGCCTGGACCCTTCTTCTTAGAAGCAGAATTGCAACCGGAGGGGCTCCCACCCTGGCAGGTGGGCGGGGAAGCCCTCCAGGAGCCAGGGAAGGAGGCCGCCCACCCCTGAGATGGGGAGCCTCCCAGTTCCTCAAAGAGATTTCCACTCAGGTCTGTGTTTGGAGGCGGCCCTCGAGCCGAGATGGATTGGACGTGTCTCTGGCGAACACTGCAATAGAAATCCAGTCGGATACAACTTGCACGTATTTTAATAGCATCCTAATAACTAGAACTGAATTTTGTCTTTATTATTTTTAAAGAAAAGTTTTGTAAATTTCTCTATTGTCTCAGTTTACATTTTGTATATTTGTATTTAAAAGAAAGTCAGACTTTGAGGGTGTATATTTTCTGTGCAGCCACTGTTAAACCATGTTGTTTTAAGACATTTTAGAGGGGGGTTGGTGGGAGGGGGGGATTTACAACAGCAATGAAAAATGTGACTCAAGACTTCCAGAGCCTCAAATGAGAAAATGTTTTTATTAAATGTAGAAAATGATCCACACTTCACCTTTAAAGGATTGGTTGTATCCATCTCTATAAGCTTTTCCTCCATTGGCACCCTCGTTCTATTGGCTTATAACCATCAGAATTAAATGCCCAAAGGCACACTGGGACATCACCTCCAGCCAGAATATCTTCCACCGGGTGCGTGGAGTCACCTGAGCTCTGCTCCATCAAAACATGCAGTTTCCCTTTGGGGGCGCATGATGCCACCGTGGCTTCAGGCTCGGCCTCCTCTTCCTTCTAAAGGTGGCCAGTACTTGGAGCTGAGAGTCTTCAGCACAATGGTGTCTAGGCCTCTTTCTTTCTGAGCAGGTTCTGACTGCTGGAGCCAGTATGTTTTCAAGAGTCTTGCATTTCGGGATTACTTTATTCTATTTTAAAGAGACACATAGCAAGGATAAGTAGTCATGGAACCCCAAGAGTCCCAAGCCCTTCCAGCCCATGGAAGCATCACGGGGCAGAGGTCTTGGGTTTGTAGAGGGGAGAGTGGTTTGCCCAGGGCCTCCAGGCACATCCCTTGAGTATACGGATCAGAGGGTCTTGAGAGCTTCGAGGGGCCCAGGCGACATGGATGGATGGATGGATGTGGTTGGTTCTCCAAGCAAATGGGAGAAGCTGGGCCACCAAAGAAGCTCAGGACTCACCGTCCCTTCTGGGCGAGAGAGGGCAGAGGCAAGTATTAACTAGGCATCTCAAATCTCCAGGCACAAGCAGTCCCAAGAGGACTTGGTGGCTTTGCCAGCCCAGGGCCTCTAAAGGGCCCTTTGAGCATGGCCGTCCAGCCCCAGGTTGCCTCCGGCCTTCCCCTGCTGCCTTCACAAGATGACAAGGAGTAAATCCGCCTTTGCCTCCCCTCCCAGACGAGGTGAAAGTTCAACATCCCATGCTCCCCTGCCTGCCCAGTTGGCCTCGGTCAGACCTGGTCTCAGCCACCAGGCAGCTACCCGGTTTCTCCCACTGTGGGCCCTGTGCTTCCTTCTGCAACATCTCCCATCAAAATACAGATTCCAGGCTCCACCCCAAACCCACAGAACGGGATTCTCTGGGAGTAGGTCCAGGAACCCGCTTCTTCAGAAAGCCTGCCAGGTCATTTTGCTGCACCCCGGAGTGTGAGAACCATTGCTTCAGGCCACCCGTGGGGCTTCCAATTCTCCCAAACTTACTTCTCTAGGTGACCAGGCAGCTGTGGAGCCTGAGGTTTCAGGAAGAGAGAGAAGCCGGTGTGTCAGCCTTGTGTGCAGTCCCCATGCGCCTTCCCCAAACCTGCCGCTGGGTCTGGGCACTAGACAGGCGCCTGACCTTTGCAACTGACCATTTTGAGGCCATTTTACAAGCAAAGAGGAGCCAGGAAACAGCCGGGCTTCCCTCAGATCCCTTTAATACAGTTATGTATTAAGCTCATGTCTGCAAGGCTGCTTCCCTTCACTTTCCTGGGCTGAGTACAAGATGAACACAAACAGCCATACTGAATTTTGCTGAGGAAGTGGAGCTCTGTGACCAGTATTTTAAGATACTCGAGCTCTGACTGACCTTCCTTTCTTAATGGAAAGAGGGACAGTCATCCCGCTGGGATAGTCACCAGCCCAAGCCACCACCCTCCTGTCCAGAAGTTTCATTCATTTTGCTGCATTCACAGCGACCCAAGCTTTTCCAAATCGACTGGTGTGCAGAAGTCCGTCTCTTTGCACCTCAAAGCCAGTGCACTGTCGGTTTACATTAAGCATCCTCAAGGAGCAAGAAAGAAAACATGAATCAGTGTGTTTCTAAATTGTGGGAGCAGAGATGCTGAAAGCACAGAGCTTTGCGTGGCTCTTAGAATCACAGGCGTCTTCTTTCATAGTCACTGCCTGCCCCCAAGCACCCAGAGGACAAGAGTCAGACTCACTGGCCTTTGCAATCCTGCTCTTCCTTTAGGCCCATTGCTCTGTACAGAGAAGGGGTATCTTCATTTAGAACAGTGCCTGAAAGTCATCCCCCTTCCCTCGGGGTACCCACAGGTCCTGCCCCTGGATGCCCCAACCCTGCACCAACCCCCCCCCCACACACACACACACACAAGCTTCTACTCTGGCTTGTTTTCTATAGCTGCATTTTTAAAAAGATTTCTTTTTAATTAAGAAGAAAACTTCCTACCACCCATCTGTCCAGGATGAGGCAAATTTGGACAGTGAGTGGATTTAAATCTTTTTACTGCACTGGAGCTCTTCATGGAAGAGCCTTTCTTCCTCCAAGTCATGATGTTCTTCTCACCAGACCTTCGCTGACTTTGTGCCTTTAACGTGAGATCAGGGTCTCGCAAAAGCGTCTCTGCTTCCACTTTTCAGGAGACAAGCCGCTGTATCCGATGGGATGGGGGTAGTCTCTCTGCCATGATCACCATGAACCAGGAGTGTTTCTCAAGCCCCTGGCGGGGGTGGGGGGCAGTTCTCCCATAATATCGCTCTTAAGATCACAAAGACCCAACTCCCCCTTCCTGGAGGATGGCACCACCTCCCACAACAACTCATCCTCTGATCTTTCTAGGCTGGATCATCACTTTGAAAACCACAAGGCTTCTTGCAAGGGCAGCTGGCTGGCACAGTAGCCAAGTGTTACTCTGCCTTGAGCAGCCCCAGGAGGGCTTCTTTCCTGAAATGCATTGCTCTTAGCAAAGGGGAGCCTCTGTCTCGGAGCCCATGCTCCCCAGAAGCTCGCAGTGGGGTCTGGTGTGTGCACGCTTCTCAGGCAGCCCATGGGGGCAAATGGCAGTGAGTTCTGAGATTACATGTGGGGATGCAGCCTTGGCATCCAAGGCACAAGTGGGATGCGGCCACCTGCCCTTGAACCTAGCAAGCCCGGATGACATTGAGGGCCTGCCCTCCGAGAGGCAGGGGGTGTCCATGCTATCCCAAGGTGCCCAGCTTACCGTAGAGGCTCCTCATCCTTTCACACCCTGTCCTGCCCTGTCCCTCAAAGCTTTCCCACCAACTTTCTCATGCAAACTGCTGACCCAGACCTCAATACAGAGGGCGCCCCCTGAACTTGGCACCCCAGGCCTCGGCCAAGGGGAACAGCTGCCTTGCCAACCATCAGCAGTCCCCAGGGATGAAGAGGGGATGCCAGTAGGGGTGACACTGGGCTCGCCTCTCAGTTTGCTGTGAGCTTGTGTACCTGGGGGCAACCCCTCTGGTCATCTCCTGTTCTCTAGCTCCACACTCTGAAGTAGGACCTCCTAACATTTTAGCCCTTGTACAGAAAGCATGTGAAATCTTTGTGCATCTCCAAGCACAGGGCTGTGAGACGAATGGCAGAGAGCTCACGTCTTTCTGTCACAGCAGACCAAGACGGTGACACTTTGTCCCCCGAGACCCCTTCTGTACCTACAACCAACCAGCCCAGCTTCTCAAGCTCCAGCAGGTGTGGGTGCTCATCACGTCTAACTTTAAAGGCTTGTGCTGTGGACAGTGGCTAAAACTTTTGAAACGCTAGCTCTCCTTTGGAGGGAAAGACACACCCCAAAAGAAGAATCTAGACGTCTCGCTCCGGTGCATCACAAGTTATTTTTGTAATAGATCAGAAGCAAGTGTTCTCAATTAGAAGAGCTTCGTGGTTGTTGGTAGTGCAAAAATAATAATCCTTCTGGTATCCAAAGGTTTTTTTTTTTTTCAGGGAAATTTTAACGTTGATGAATAAAAATAGTTCCATTTTGGAGGTCGTTCCTGCAGATACCGGCTTTTGTTCTGCTGCTCTGAATCTTTGTATGTTTCCTTGAATATGTCACAGTGCTGCTGTATCTAGATCGAACCACTGTTGTTTTGTTTTTTTTTTAAGAGAAATAAATTCATTAATGAAAACATGGCTGCATTCTTTCCTTCTGAGCTGTTCTGTTCCTTCTGCCAAAGTCAGCTGCCCCCAAGATGCCAGGATCTGCCACTTCGGTCTGTGAGTTAAATTTTCATCAAGTGGATGGTTCAGCCCCACCCAAGGCTGGCCCTGTACTGACCATCCAATCTGACCACAGCTAGCCCTACTCCAGGGGGCAGGGCCTAAGCAGCCCTTTCTAGGCTGTTTGACTTCTGATCCCAAACCCAACAGATGGCTCCAGAGTGTTCCTCCCACATGATACCAGGCAGGATGGGGTAAGCGGGCCCGAGTCAGTGCCAGCACCCCAACGTCGGATGAGGCACCTCCCCTGGCAGATTTTATTAATACCCGACAGAGGCCATAACTCAGAGGTGGGTTCTGCCGACAGGGCCTCTTCTGAACTTTCAGCCTTCACAGAGCCACACGTTAGAACTGGTCACCAGCACAGCAGGATGGCCTTTGCGCCTCTGAACGCAGGGTCCCAATCAGGCCCCGAGACCCCTCAGTTTCCCTCTCCACCTGCTTGGCCTAGTAGGACAATGAGCAGGATTTTGGGTGCTAAGTGGGCTTCCCTGGAAGCTCAGCTAGTAAAGAATCCACCTGCAATGCAGGAGACCCCAGTTTGATTCCTGGGTCAGGAAGATATGCTGGAGAAGGAATAGGATACCCACCCCAGTATTCTTGGGCTTCCCTGGTGACTCAGCTGGTAAAGAATCTACCTGCAAAGTGGGAGACCTGGGTTTGATCCCTGGGTTGGGAAGATCCTCTGGAGAAGGGAACAGCTACCCACTCCAGTATTCTGGCCTGGAGAATTCCATGGACTGTATATAAAGTCCATGGAATTCCTGGCTGTCTTTGGTCCTAGAACAGGGGGCGGTCCTAGACCCACACACATCAGCCCCTCATAGCCCCAAGGGGAGCTGGTTTCAGCCCCAGCACCTGGCGAGGGAGGCCCTGAGCTGGGAGTCAAGGCTTGAGCCACCTGCCTCACAGGGACGGTAGGAATTAGTTATGCTGTCCTCCGGCTCCTGGAGCAGGGTCTGGTGAGCAATAGGGATGGGGACGGGAGGGGAACCTGGTGGGCTGAGGTGACCTCACCTGGAGAGAAAGGAGAGGAGGGAGCGCGCTGAACCTCTGAAAGGGGTCCGTCACGGGGGTGGGGAGCCCCTGCCTTACCTGCCAGGGGCTATTCTCTTGGTGGCCTCGGCATTTTCTCTGGGACCTTCTCCTGCCATCCCATGAATCCTCCTGTCTGAGCTGGCCCCACAGGCAGACAGAGGGCCCGAGGGGGAAACTCCAGCCTCAGGCCCTGGCCACCCCTACCACCCACACCCTCTGCCCAGTGACTTGAGTGCTTCCCAGGTAGACGGGGTGAACCTGGGGGCAGACAGTGTCTCTCAGTCCCCTCCCTCACTCCAGACGGCCATGGATTTGCTAAGTGTCCTCATGACTTTTGCCAAAATGTCCTCCAACTAGTTCATTTCCAGGCTCCAAGTGGACACCCCCAGGACTAAGGAGCTTCAGGCTGCTATTCTCTGGAACAAGGTCTGTGGGGTCACAGGACCGACCCAACACCCCTGGAGACCATACAGAGGAAGGAAAGAGAAGCCCTAGGGGACAAGCACTCAGGCAGCAGCAAGCCAGGGCTCCTGGCACCACTGTGCCCAGCTGTCCCTCAAGCCAAACACTGCCCGGATGGGGTCTGCTGCGGGTAGGGGCAGAGAGACCTCAAGGAGGAGGCCCGTTCATTTGGCTAGAGGGTGAGTGCCTGCCCTACTCAGTCAAAACTCAGACAAAGCCTCTGCCCTCTTCAGCTTCATTCCAGGGGCCATAAGCCCCCTATTCCATAGATAAAAACCAGGAGGTGTGGAGACTCAGGCCAGTGCCTCTCACCTGAGGGAGCACAGCCTTACCTGAGCTCTCTGTAAACCACAGACTCTGATTTACCAGGCCTGGGTCAGGGTCTGCCTGCCCAGCAAGCTCCCAGGAGAAGCTTCCGGTCCATGGGCGACCGTTGAGAACTTCAAACTGGAACATCAGGCCAAGGTCTATAGTCAAGCCAGGGCCTACGTTCCCACTGATGTCCCCTCAGGCCCTGCACTTGGAGGTATCGATGTCCTAGGGAGACTCGAGTATGTTTGCCCTGCCCTGAGTGGGGCTCACACTAGTGTTTCTCAAGGTCTGGTCCCTGGAAGCTCAGGCAAACTCTCACTGGCCCCCACCCAGGCCTGTTGAGTCAGAAACTCTGGGTGGGACCTGGTAACAGGCCATCCAAGGGATTGAGGACACACTCAGTTTGAGGGCCACTGATTTGCAAAGTGCTTTCATCTCCCTGAACTCTCGCGGAAACCCAGGGTCTCCCTGTGCACAGCTTGTTAAGCTGAGACATCCTGGGTGAGGCTTCATGTATAAAAATGTGGATGGTGCGTGTGGCTGACTGCCTTGGTTCTCCAGAAATGGGAGCAAGGATGCAGTGTGTTATCATCTTGCCTTATATTTCAAAAAAGGAAAGGATAAGCCAAAAACTTATAGAAAAAATTACCTAAAAGGAGAGGTATGGAGGACGGGGTGGGGAAACAGGTAATAAAAGCCAGGCCTCTCCAAAAGTGCCTGTCTTGTAGACTTGACTTAGAAAGCCAGGGCTCAAATATAAAACATGTCTGGAGTTAATGAGGGGAGACTTTTGTCCAAAAGGGTTCTTGTAAAGGAGGAAAGAAGGGGTCATTGCAACAGAGGGATGGACGATATCTCAGAAGAGAGGCTGCTTTGACTCTGAGGCCTGCAAGGGCTCAGGTTTTGGGTATAAAGGAGGTTTTCATTTAGGAGGGGAGTAAACAAGCCTCTTCTCACTCCACTTCCCCACCCTCGTTCTTTCTAGAAGAGGATGCTTTACCAAGAGTCCAGCGTATTCAAGGGACTGGGTGCTGGCTCGGGCTGAGGGTGGGCCAGAGTTCAGGATCTGGAGGAAGGAGAGAAACAACCAAAGCTGGACTGACAAGCATTTTGCTCTGATGGGCCAGTAAGGACCAACATTTCAGCTATGGTTTAGGAGACAAAGACAGGAACTTGGAGGGTCTGTGTCTGGCCTTGTCCTTTACAAACAGTGGGGGCATCCATGGGTCATACCTAAGTCATGTGGAAAAGAAGGTTTTTTGCAGTGAGACATTTTGGGTTTTTTGTTTGTTTTCAGAATGCAAAAGGGTGAGGGGGTATTCCTTTAAAGTCACTGTTTCTCGAGAGCACAGGGCTCAGGTAAAATCCAACGCTGTCACCTGTAAGTGCTTTAGACGATTGTAAAACAAAATTAAGATTATTTTTTAAAAAGCATTCGCTAACAGTGAGAATGGACATGTAACAACAGACTGGTTCCAAACCAGGAAAGGAGTACGTCAAGGCTGTATATTGTCACCCTGCTTATTTAATTTCTAAGCAGAGTACATCATGCAAAATGCCAGGGTGAATGAAGCACAAGCTGGAATCAAGATTGCTGAGAGAAATATCAATGACCTCAGATACGGAGATGACACCACCCGTACGGCAGAAAGCGAAGAACAAAGAGCCTCTTGATGAAAGTGAAAGAGGAGAGTGAAAAAGTTGGCTTAAAGCTCAACATTCAGAAAACTAAGATCGTGGCATCTGGTCCCATCATTTCATGGGAAATAGATGGAGAAACAGTGGAAACAGTGTCAGACTTTATTTTTTGGGGCTCCAAAATCATTGCAGATGGTGATTGCAGCCATGAAATTAAAAGACACTTACTCCTTGGAAGAAAAGCTATGGCCAACCTAGACAGCATATTAAAAAGCAGACACATTACTTTGCCAACAAAGGTCCGTCTAGTCAAAGCTATGGTTTTTCCACGAGTCACGTATGGGTGTGAGAGTTGGACTATAAAGAAAGCTGAGTGGCAAAGAATTGATGGTTTTAAACCGTGGTGCTGGAGAAGCCTCTTGAGAGTCCCTTGGACAGCTAGGAGATCCAACCAGTCCATCCTAAAGGAAATCAGTCCTGAATATTCATTGGAAGGACTGATACTGAAGCTGAAACTCTAATACTTTGGCCACCTGGTGGGAAGAATTGACTTATTTGAAAAGACCCTGCTGCTGGGAAAGATTGAAGGTGGGAGGAGAAGGGGACGACAGAGGATGAGATGGTTGGATGGCATCACCAACTCAATGGACACGAGTCTGAGTAAACTCTGGGAGTTTGTGATGGACAGGGAGGCCTGGCGTGGTGCAGTCCATGGGGTCGCAGAGTCGGACATGACTGAGCAACTGAACTGAAAGATCAAAAGACAAAATAAACCTACCTGGGTATGCAGTTGGTGGTACAATCACACAGAACATTCCTGGGTGACTTTGAAACTGAGCAGGGCCCCATGGGGCCCTCCCAGCTCTAAAATACCCTCCGTGTCCCCTGTTTGTAGAAAAAGATGCCTAGACCGTCCCCTAGTTCCAAAGAGCAGGCTCGGGCAGTTAAGAGGACAGAATCACAGGAGTTTAGTTCTCCTGAAGGGATGAAGATAACAATCTAGAATATATTTGAGTTCTTTTCCAAAAACTAAGACCCCAGGTGGAGAATGGTGTCTACACCTGGCCACAAGCATGTAGACCCCACACTGGCTGGAACCAGAAGGATGAGATTCAGGGACACCACCCGGTTACCTCACCACCAACCAATCAGAAGAAAGTCCCATTCCCTATAGCCATCACCCCAAGATTTGCTTTTAAAAAGTCTTTCCCCAGAAGCCATCAGGGAATTGGGGTTTCCTGAGCACGAGCTGCCTGCTCTCTTTGGCCCTGAAATAAATCATTCTCTGTTCTAAACACTAGTGTTTTGGTTGTTTGGCCTCTCAGTCCTGAACAGGAATGAAAATTTTCTAGCTACATTTTCCAATCAGCGTATACATGGTCAGGAGTGTCTGCCCCCCACCCCCACCGACTCTATCACATAAGCAAATGCTTAGTTCCTATTTCTCCCCAGATTTCAAGTTAGTTGCTTGTCCTGCAGTCTCAGTTCTCTGACGGGTTTAAGAAAAGTTGCTGTTTGCAGTTAACCCAGCTCATCTCCTGTCACAGGTGTGAATTATACTGTGTCTTGCTCTCCACAGCTCTGCAGTGAGGCTGGAAAATACTCTGAAGGCTCTAGTGTGGCAAATCCAGACAGTGGGTCACGCTCCCTCACAGGAATGCAGGTTTCTTTCCCAGCCTTTGCAGTCAGGAGTGGTTCCAACAGTAACACCGGACCCCACTGAAACCCTGACCAAGGAAGAGCAGAGAGGGGCTGGGCCACAGAGGGCAATTCTGAAGTGCCTCTGGGCTCTGGAAGATTCCTGGGCCAGACAGGGATGCTGGGTGTGCCAGGCCAGGGAGGAGAGTGGCCCCTTTCACTAGTGACCCCCGGGGTGGAGAAGAGGGAGAAGGTCTTTCTGTCTCCACACCTGCTTCCTTCTAATTCATTCTCAAAAAGCAGCCAGAGAGAGCTTTGAGCTTAGTTAAAAAGTACTCCTCTCACAAACACCGGACCCCACTGAAACCCTGACCAAGGAAGAGCAGAGAGGGGCTGGGCCACAGAGGGCAATTCTGAAGTGCCTCTGGGCTCTGGAAGATTCCTGGGCCAGACAGGGATGCTGGGTGTGCCAGGCCAGGGAGGAGAGTGGCCCCTTTCACTAGTGACCCCCGGGGTGGAGAAGAGGGAGAAGGTCTTTCTGTCTCCACACCTGCTTCCTTCTAATTCATTCTCAAAAAGCAGCCAGAGAGAGCTTTGAGCTTAGTTAAAAAGTACTCCTCTCACTAGCTTTCCCTCTTATAGTTGTGACTTGAGGAATAATCAGGCCTTCCCCCAATAGCCAGGGTCTGCCCCAAAGTGAAGACTCACACGTCCTTACACAGGCTGCATACAGAAATGGAGTGGGCGGGACAGGAGATGCCACGGACAAATTAACCAGCTGCCAGCAGAGAAAACACTGTCGTTTCCAAATTCCTGCCAGAGTCTGTGTATCCGGCAGGGTCCTCCAGTGTGAGGGCTGCCGTGGGCCTCCGTCCTGCTCTCTCCACCTGTGGCTCCCTGCCCTCTGTCTGGGAGCTGGAGAAAGAGGCAGAGGCTGCTGGACATCACTGTGTCAGGATTTAACCAAGGGCAGAAGAGTACTCACACGTCCTTACACAGGCTGCATACAGAAATGGAGTGGGAGGGACAGGAGATGCCACGGACAAATTAACCAGCTGCCAGCAGAGAAAACAGTGTCGTTTCCAAATTCCTGCCAGAGTCTGTGTATCCGGCAGGGTCCTCCAGTGTGAGGGCTGCCGTGGGCCTCCGTCCTGCTCTCTCCACCTGTGGCTCCCTGCCCTCTGTCTGGGAGCTGGAGAAAGAGGCAGAGGCTGCTGGACATCACTGTGTCAGGATTTAACCAAGGGCAGAAGAGTCTGGGTGCTTGACGTTTGTAGGGAAAGAACAAGCCGCCAAGATGGCGACGGTCAGGCTCTCTCGCCCCACGGCCTTTCCCTCTCACTCCGAGTCCTGTAAACAGTGAGTTTGCCTGGTGAGCTAACAGCTGAGATCACGTTCAGTGCTGCACACGCGTGTCACGATGCGCTGGCTTGGCCACAGGCCACGTTTGCTCTGTCTGCCTATATAAGCTTCACCTGAAACCCTCTCGACACCGCACCAGCTGTATTAGAGAATAAGCATGTCTGCAGTTCCTAAGGCTCCTCGAATCTTCTTCCAGCTTCCCTGCTTATGTCTTGCCTACCCTGGCTTCAACAAACAATGTGAACAGCGAGAGGGCTGGCATAGTGGGCAGTGAGACAGAGCGAGACAACGTTGTATCACAAAGTCCCCTTCCTGGTTATAGACTCAGGGTGCCTGGCTCCGAGGATCGGGGTGCCTGGCCGCTAGGAGATGGGGGAGTGGCTGTAAATAACAGGTCACTAGTAGAATGGTCAGGCCATTTAAGATGGCTGTTCTGGGGCGTCCCTGGTGGCTCAGTGGTGAAGAATCTGCCTGCCCATGTAGGAGACGTGGGTTCGATCCCTGGTCCAGGAGGATCCCACCACATACTGGGGAGCACCTGGGCCTGTGAGCTACAGCGATGAGCCCGGGAGCCACAACGGCTGAGGCCCGTGTGCCCTGGAGCGTGTGAACCACGAGGCTGGTGGAGGGGAGCCAGCAATGAGAGGCCCACACTTACTGCAACTAGAGAGGGGCCCACGCAGTAACAAAGACTCAGCACAGCCAAAGATTTTTTTTTAAGTATATATGTTTTAAAAGATGGCTGTACTGTTACTCTCTGTGAATCCTCTGCTCACCCAGGCCCTGCCTCACTCACGTCTATCCAATTCTCTTAACTACACAGCTGGGCCCAATTCTCTTAACTACACAGCTGGACCCACCTGACGTCAATTACCTCATAAACGGAGCCTCTTTCTCCCCTAAGTGCCGAAGGCTGCTGTCATGCTCTCCGCACACACTGGGGTGTCGCTCTGGGACTCTTTGTGTAAGATTTCCCCACCCCATTAGCCACTGAGGTCTCTCTTGCGGTCTCTGGGCTCTTCCGTCTCGAGGGTGGGCAGCTACACGGGGTGCAGGGCTCAGCCCAACACCAGTTCACACTCCTGGAGGCAGGAAGAAGTGTCTAAAGGAGGCGTATTTGTGCGAGGCTTGCCTGGGGGACTCGGTGGGCACCATCCAGGGAAAGCGAGAACCCATCAGGGAAAGCGGGCACGCTAAACCCCCTGAGGGGGAGAGAATGTTCTAAGAAACTCACGTCCTTCTGTAGGGGCCAGGGTCTTGGGTTGCCCCTGTGGGTGAAGGTGACTAAGGCAGGCAATAGGGCCAATCTCCCGTCAAGGCTGAGTGTTTGCAAAGCGGGAGGAGGGCTGGCTTGGCTCTGGGGCCCAGGGGACGGTCAGCCTTGAGCTGAGGCTTGGGCTGGGGGACATCCTCTGGGGAGATCTGCTGAGTCTCTCGGCTGTGGGGACGTTGGTTTTGTTTTGTTTCTGACTGTGCTGTGAGGTCTGTGGGATCTTAGTTCCCCAACCAGGGATTGAACCCCCGGACCCTTGGCCATGAGTGAGAATGTGGAGTCCTGATGCCTGGACGGACCACCAGGGAACCCCTGATGGGGACGTATTTTAGGTCCACTTAAAAGCCGTGTCCTCTGACTCTGCGATGTTGTGTCCTGCGTTCAGGAAATTCTCTCCCAGATGTAGGGCCCCGTGCTGGGGTGGAGAGGAGACAGGGATTTGGGGTCTTCCTCACAAGGCCCCTCTGAGGCTGGTAGAAGAGGCAGCATTCAAGCAGTCCAGGAGATGAGGCTGGAGTTAATGAGCAGAGGGGCCGGAGGCCTGGGACAAAGACGACTGAGCCTGGGAGGGGCTGTTAGCGTGAAGCATCTGCTCAGTGGGTGGCACCCCCCCAGTGCCCCAGCCCTTTTTCTAATCCACTGAAATGACCCTTAAAGAGGGGCGAGAAGGGATGCGGCCAGAACACTAGCTCCAGAAAACAAACCGATCACCCGGTTCCCTGCGTCTCACACCCTCTGAGGCCTCCCCGTCACCCACCACCTCTCCCCTCTCACTCCCAGGCCTTGGCATATGGTGTGCCCCTGTCGGTACCACCCTCTGCCTCTCTTTTTAAAATTAATAGACTGTATCCTTTACTAGGCTTTACATTTTTAGAGCAGTTTTAAGTTTACAGAAAAATTGGGAAGAAAGTACAGAGAATGACTATATGTCACTTCTGCCACCCCCGATCCCCACTCCCCAGCTCTGGAACACAATTTTCTCTGTTACCAATGTCTTGCATCAGTGTGGGGCTTTTTGTTACAATGGCTGAACCAATATTGAGGCCTTATTATAAAGTCCATAATTTCTACAAGAGCTCTGTGTCTCTGCGTTGCACAGATCTATGGGTTTGGACAAATACATAATGTCACACTTCCACCATTTGAGAAACGTACAGGAGGGTTTCACTTCCCCCGAGTCCCCCTCTTCTCCACCTGTTCATCCCTTCTTCCTCCCCCCACCCCATGACATTCTTTTTTAAATGACTATTAACACCCATTTTACTCTTTGATTCCTGGGTTGGAAAGAATCGCTGGAGAAGGGATAGGCTACCCACTCCAGTATTCTTGGGCT
This sequence comes from Aepyceros melampus, assembly GCA_006408695.1. NCBI lineage: Eukaryota > Metazoa > Chordata > Mammalia > Artiodactyla > Bovidae > Aepyceros > Aepyceros melampus. The sequence continues at coordinate 161,700 of SJXQ01006673.1, read as the reverse complement.
CCCTGGTGGCTGAGCTGGTAAAGAATCTTCCTGCAATGTGGGAGACCTGGGTTCGATCCCTGGGTTGGGAAGATCTCCTGAAGAAGAGAAAGGCTACCCACTCCAGTATTCTGGCCTGGAGAATTCCATGAACTATATAGTCCATGAGGTCACAAAGAGTGGGATTCGACTGAGAGACTTTCACTTAACTCTCTGAGCTAGTTTCCTTTCTTTTTGATTTCAGTTGCCTCTATATTTGCATGAAGTCATTTATTTAACTGAAGTTGATGCTTTAGCAATGGAAGAACACTGGGAAGATGACAACAGATAGTGTGTACTCTCTTACAAAGGGAGTAGGAGCCCAGCAAGGCAGGGGCTGTTACCCCATTAGAGAGATGAGCAAACTGAGGCTTGGTTGCTTAAGTCACTCACCCAAGGTCACACAGCTTGGAAGTGGCAGGGCTGGACGCGAACCCTGTGCCGTCGGGTCATAGAGCCCGTTCTCTTTCCAGCATAATCAGAGTTGAGCATCTGCCACCTCCTACCCATGAGCTGTGTTTCCCCTGCAGCTTCTCTAGATCTGACACGTACCTGGATGCAGCTGACCAGAGCAGGCCTGCCCGCCCTCACTGCCCTGGTGGACTCTTGGCCAGGGTGTTGCCTCTGGCAGCTTCACTCATGCCGGGGACTGAAGGGCTCATGTGGCCACGGGGAAGACAGGAATCCGGTAGGACTTTCACACAACATTGTAAGGCAACTCTACTCCAATAAGAATTAACTTAAAAAACCAAATCTATTCTGGAGGTCAGAAATCTAAAATGGATTTTCAGGACTGTAGGGAAGGACTGGCAGGTGGGGCAAGGTGAGTTGGAAACTGCTATATTTGGTGCTCTATGGCCTGTATTGTATTGGCCTGTAATACACTGACAGAACATTTTAAAATAATGGAAATAAACTTCATATTATGAGATTCCCAACCCCCCCAACTCCCTGCCCCAGGAGAGCGGCAACAAGTCCATCCCTCACCTTCTAGACAGCAGGCGTAAAGTGGGGAGAGGTTGAGGAGTAAAAACTGCAGGGGGAGGGGGAGGGGACGGCCCTGGGCAACCACGTGATATAATGTGACCCCAGCCCACTTTCCCTGCCCCCTCTTCCCACTGTGGGGCTGCAGGGACTGACCAAGAGCCGGCAGCGGCCATGGGGCAGGTGGCGTCAGCTCTTCTCATTCTCCATCGAGCGCTCTCCCTCTGGGATTTGAGGTGGGTCAAGTGGAGAGCCGGGCAGTTGTGGGTGACCTAGAAGCCAGGGTCTAGAGAGGGAACACGGGGTCAGGAGACGCCAGCCAGGTGTCGGCCGAGGCTCAGAGGATTGGAGGAGAAGCCGGTCCAGGCTGCGATGGGCAGGTGAGAACAGGAAGGGAAGCTGACTGCCTGGAGCGGGCAATGTGTCACCAAGCAGGGAGGTCCCCAGTGGCATGGGGGCAGGGGTCCTGGGGCTGCCTTGAAGCCTGGTCCAGACATCCAGAAGTCCCTCTTTTGTTGAGTTTAGTTTCTACTGTTCAGCAAAATGAATCAGCCATAAGTACATATGCATATCCCCTCCCTGTTGGACTCCTTCCCATGCAGGTCCCCACAGAGCATTAAGCAAGTATTCCCTCTGCTATAGAGAAGGTTCTCATTAGTTGTCTATTTTATACATACTGTCAATAGTGTATAGGTGTCAGTTCCAAATGTGTGCTGTTTTAAGCCACTAAGCTTGTGGTGATTTGTTATAGCAGAAATAGAAAGCTAACGTAGTAATTGATATTGGTGGTAGTTGGTGGTTTAGTCACTAAGTCATGTCCAACTCTTGAGACCCCGTGGACTGTAGGCTGCCAGGCTCCTCTGTCCATGGGAAATCTCCAGGCAAGAATACTGAAGTGGGTTGCCATTTCCTTCTCCAATAGTTGACATTAACATATATTAATAGTTCCTTACACTCCTATTGTGCTTAACTATTTCAGTTCAGTTCATTCACTCAGGTGTGTCCAACTCTTTGCGACCCCATGAATCACAGCATGCCAGGCTCCCTGTCCATCACCAACTCCCAGAGTTCACTCAGACTCACGTCCATTGAGTCCGTGATGCCTTCCAGCCATCTCATCCTCTGTCATCCCCTTCTCCTCCTGCCCCCAATCCCTCCCAGCATCAGAGTCTTTTCCAATGAGTCAACTCTTCGCATGAGGTGGCCAAAGTACTGGAGCTTCAGCTTTAGCATCATTCCTTCCAAAGAAATCCCAGGGTTGATCTCCTTCAGAAAGGACTGGTTGGATCTCCTTGCACTCCAAGGGACTCTTAAGAATCTTCTCCAGCACTACCAAATAGTAAATATGATACATCCTTGTCTCCCTAACTAGATTGTAAATCCCTTAAGGATGTGAACTGTCTTTTCTACCTCTCTTGCACCCCAGTACTGTCAGCTCTCTTCTGTAAGCTCCACATCCTCAGATACCAAAGGCCGACCGTGGTGCCTAGTATCTAACAGCTCTAGGAACTTGGTGAAGGAAGGAAGGGAGTGATGCTTATTCAGCATATGTTCTGTCCCAGGCACTATCATAAGCATTTTACATGCTTTATCTCATTAAATCTTCACATGCCTTTAAAAATGGAGGGGGGAGGGCGGGGCAGAAAGGAAAAGAGAATCTCTCTATTTTATAAGTTCAACATTTTGTAAATCCTCATGTTTCCCTTGTTTATTTCCCTTTGGGCTTTGTGGGTTGTCAGTAAAGTTCCATTTGAAAACCTCTGTCCTTTAAGCCAAGGGAAACATAGAAACAGAACCGCTTTGCCCATGCTTGGCCAGAGGAAAAAAAGAACTGGGTCTGGAAAGGGGGTTGAGGGTGAGGCTTTGAACCAAGAGAGCTGGGTGCAAGACCAGTTCTGCCACCCACTGGCTCCACAAACTTGGGCAATTGACTTACCCTCCCCAAGTCTAAGTCTCTTCTGCTGTGAAACTCATGCCACATTCACTGCACAAATGTGAGATGAGCTCTTATTATGTGCTGGGCCCTGGCCCCAGCTCTAGAGATGAATGGATAAATACAAGAGCACAAGTCCCTGCTTTCATGGGGCATACCTTCCAGAGAGGTAGAGACATAAATAAACGTGTAGTATGTCAACAGTGCTAAGGTGAAACAGATGTCCTAGGTGAGCAGTTACATAAAGGACGGTATATCCAGGGTTGTGGGGTCGTCTTAGCAATAAAAAAGAAGGAACTGTTGATACACCTCATATGGATCTCAAGGGCATCCTGCTGAGTGAAAAGAGCCCATTCCCGGAGGTCACGTGCTGCGTGATTCCACTTATACATCATTCTCAGAACACCAACACTGTATTGATGGGGAACAGGCTAGAGGTTGTCTGGGGCTAGGGGTGGTGGGTGTGTGGGCTTGACTACAGACAGAGATCTTTGCGGTGAGGAATATACTGTATCTTGGTTGCAGCAGTCATTACACCAAGCTACACATGTATTTAAAAGGGCTGAAAACTGCACACACATTGGACCAGTGTCAACTTGCTGGCTGTGATGTGATGTAAGATGCCACCACTGAGGGAAACTGGATGAAGGGTGCATGCAACCTTTCTGTGCTGTCTCTCCAATTTGCTGCAAATCTATCATTTCAAAAATTTTTTAAATATGCAAGAAAACAAACTAAAGGAGAGAGGAAGGATAGGCACTCTGTGGCCAGCGGTGTTGAAATTTTGGATGGGGCTTAACAAGGTATAACTACCTCAGCAGGCAGAAGGGTGGTATAAATGAGATGTGACTGGAACCTAGAAATGCTGCAAATACTCAGTAAATGCCACTTATTAATGTTTTTCTTAGCTTAGGGTTCTGTTTAAATATCTCCTTTTTTTGTATTTGATAATATTGCTGTGGTTATTTTTTTTCTAGGTCCATAACCTTTGAAGACGCATGTTTGAAATGTTTACAGATGACATGGAATGCAGTCTGGGATTTCAAGATAAAACACAAAGCAGAGGGGACTTCCCTGGTGGTCCAGTGATTGAGACTTTACCTTCCAATGCAGCGGCTGCAGGTTCAATCCCTGGTCAGGGACCTAAGATCCACAGGCCTCCCAGCCAAAAAACCAGAACATAAAAACAAACAGTATTGCAACAAATTCAATAAAGAAAAAACAAAAAATGGTCCACGTCAAAAAAAAAAAAAAAACTCTTAAACACAAGGCAGAGAAGTGGAGGGATGTGGTAAGGGTTTGTGGCTGGGTGGACTGTGAGGGTGGTGGGGTCCCTTGAATTCTGTCACTAAGACACAGCAACGTCTCGTCCCAGACGGACTCCAAGCATAGCAGAAGCCAGTTCTGCTGGCCCCTGAGGTCAAGACCACACCCACATCATCAGCTTTTGGTGTTGCAGAGAAGGGAAGGTATCCTGCCAACCCGGATGGCCCACATCTTTGGTGGGACCAGCTGTAGGAGCTCCTCTTCCTGCTTTTCCAGTTGAAACCATCTCCTGGTTTGTTATTTGGAGCTGGTTTTAGGGTCCATCCCCGTGTTGTTTCTTAATAATTTGTTTACTTAGAAAATTGGGTTCTCAGGGCAGGCAGTGCAGCGGGGTGGAGGTGTGCTTTCCCCTAACGTGTGTTAGCTGCAGAAACTTCTCTCTCCCCCAACAAATCCTTGTGAGGCCTCCGAATGTATGAAACTGACAGCCTTTCTACAACAGCGTGATCTTGAGGGAAGTGCTCTCCTCCCCTTAAAAAAATTTTTTTTAATTTATTTTGGCTATGCTGGCTCTTCATTGCTGCTCAGATTTTCTCTGGCTGCAGCAATCGGGGGCCACTCTCCAGCTGCAGTGCTTGGGCCCCTCACTGCAGCAGCCTCTCTTGCAGCAGAGGACAGGCTCTTGTGTGGGAGGGCTTGAATGGGTACGGCATGCAGGCTCAGCAGTTTCAGCTCCTGGACTCTAAAGCATAGGTTCAATAGCATGGGCTTAGTTGCTCTAGACATGTGGGACCCTCCTGGACCAGGGATCGAACCCATGTCTCCTGCATTAGCAGGTGTATTCTTCACCACTGAGCCATGTGGGAAACCCTCCCCTTTGGTTTCTTTGCCAGCACTTTACACTTTATGGCTCAGCTCCAAAGGTAGGCAGCCTAGATGAGGTCCTGTCTTGGAGCCAAGGAACCTGGGAGCAGAGGGTTTTGTTATTTGCTTCAAGCCCCGTGGGTGATGAGCAGGGGGACCACTTCCTCCCTGAGTCCTCCACCATGCCCGTGGAAGCCTGAGTGGGTGGTCTCATCCCTGCAGCCCTCAACACAGGGTTCAGTGATGCATGGAAGTGAAATGCCCACATGTGCTCCAGCCAACCAGTCTCCAGCTGGAGAGAACCACCTAGTTCTGGCCTTCAGTTTGCCATCAGCCGCCCAGGGGACATTCACGGCATCCAAATGCCTTCAAAAGAAGGGACTTTGCCACTCTGCCTTTAGGCCTGTGGGAGGGGTCTTTATCCATAAAGATGATAGCAGTTAACAGTATCTATTGGGTCAGTGCTGAACATGCATTTCTCACTCAGTCCTCCCAACCACCCAACTATTTGGGTGTCACTATGATTATTAACTCTGTTTTACAGATGGGAAAACTAAGGTCTAGAGAGGTGAAATAACCTACCCACAGTCAGACAGTAATGAGTGATGGAAAAGAAAGTGAAAGTCACTCAGTCGTGTCCGACTCTTTGCAACCCCATGGAATTCTCCAGGCCAGAATACCAGAGTGGGTAGCCTTTCCCTTCTTCAGGGGATTTTCCCAACCCAAGGATCAAACCCAGGTCTCCTGCATTGCAGGCGGATTCTTTACCAGCTGAGCCACAAGGGAGAAGAACCCAAAATTCAGGTCTGTCTGGTTTCATAGGTCTCGCCTTTTCCTTTCAGTTTTTTGCTTGTTTAATTTGGTAAAAACTACCGCACAGCCATCCCCCTTCCCCGGAGAAGAGCGTTTTCCATCTGGTGCAGTTCTCCAGAGCTATTTCCTGCATGTACATTCTTTTGCATGTGTGCCCTCAGTCGTGTCTGACTCTTTTGTGACCCCATAGACTGTAGCCCTCCAGGCTCCTCTGTCCATGGAATTTTCCAAGCAAGAATATTGGAGTGGGTTGCATCTCCTACTCCAGGGGATCTTCCCAACCCAGAGATCAAACCCAGGTCTCTTGCATCTTCTTTATTGGCAGGTGGATTCTTTCCCACTGAGCCACCTGGGAAACCATATTCCATTGTAATCTTACTCATAATGGGGGTTATACCCACCACTCTCCACCTGGATTTTCACTCAGCCGAACTTCTTGAACAGGGTTCTGAATCAGCATGTACAGATTGGCCTTGTCACTTTCTATCTGCTTAGTATTCTGTACCTGTGGCCATATTGATCCTTTTCATCAGTCTGTAAATGGTCACCCAGGTGAGTTCCAGAGGTTTCTCTCCCCAACCACTGCCAGTGCCGACGTGCAAACTCGGCCAACACACCTGACCACCTCTTGTGAACGTGGCCACGACCCCTCTCTGGACTTAAGATTCCTTCCAGTCCTAACCACAGCCTCTGATCCTTCAGGGGGAGAAGGGCCAGAGCAGATGTTCTCAGTCCCTCCTGACGGGGGTCAGAGGCCCTGCAACAAGGTGAGAGGGATGGTGGAGGGTCAGCTGGTCCATTTGCCTCCTGAAGGCCCAGCCACGTGCAGACCTCCCAGAGGAGAACCGCCCACCTGGTGTGCTCCTCTCTTAAAGGAAGAAACACGTGGCACGCACAGATGGCCGTCATGCCCCACCGTTTCCTGCCCCTCCCACTTGGCCCAGGGCCTCTAATCCCCTTTTTCCATCTTGTCCCCTCAGGCCAACTTTCCTTCCTCCTGTTCCCCCTGCAGAGGGTGAGCAGATGGCGACCTTGCTCTCCAAGGTCAGAGCTGCCCCTCCTGAGAGGTGGCCTCAGATGACCCGCGGATGAGGAGGGGGCCCTGTTAGGCAGCCAGCCAGGGGGCCTGTTGACAGGAGCTGCAGCAGGACAACGGGGCTACAGGCAGTTTGGGAAGTCACCTCAAACCCAAAAGGCCCTCAGTGAACCAACTAAGTCAAAAGAAGCGTGAATTCAACCTTGCCTCCAGCAGTTTTGTTTCTATTCCTACAAAGCTAAGAGAAGCAGGAAGGGGGAAGAGGACTCTTCTGCACCCTTATCAATATGGTGCTAAAGGACATGTATCCTGGGAGCAGAGAAATCGGGGTTTGAATGAGCCTAGAGACCCAGCTTCGATCCCTGGGTTGGGAAGATCCCCTGGAGAAGGGGATGGCAAGCCACTCCAGTCTTCTTGCCTGGAGAATCCCATGGACAGAGGAGCCTAGTGGGCTACAGTCCACGGGATCGCAGTCGGACACAACTGCGCGACTGAGCACGCACACACGCAGACACCAAGACGTGACCCAGAGTTACCCACTCAAGACCTCAGCGTCAATAGCTGTCAAATGGGAGTTAGAAAACTGACCTAAACTGATCTAACAACAGCAGCTGCCCTATGTGACTTGTGGAACACTTGCTGCAGTGGCATTTGCTTGCCAAGGAGGACAGGGCTAGTGGGACGGCCCCCAAGAGGCTGAGGGGTGGGGGCCACCCCAGCTCCCTGCTCTTCCAGCTCCCTCTGCCCCTTTCCCCCGCGCTGGGGGTCAAGTGTCCACCCCTGCCTGGGTGATCCAGAGCTGACCCCCAGCAGGCTGTGATCCTGGCCCCCTCAGGTGAGTCTCTGAGGCCCCTGTTTCCTCAGCACTGCCTGGCTGTGACAGGCGCCTGGGAGCCACGCCCTGCTGTGGCAGGTGACGAGGCCCCTGAGTCCTGAGAGACCCTCAGGGCAACAGAGGGGGCCTCAGAGAGCCGGGCAGGGCCTGGAGGGGCACATGCCCCTTTCCCTGTGAGAGGCCCTGGGGTGGCAGTCCATGGGAGACCCCACCCCACTGTGGCAGCAGCCAGGTCTGCCTCCCTCTGAGAAGTGCCAGGAGCTGGTGGGGGAAGTCGTGGTGAGGGGTGTGTACAGCTGGGCATCCCTGAGCCCTGAAGTGTCCTGCACATCCGCCCCCTCCAGGGGCCTCCAGGGAGGAGGAGGGGCCTCCAGCACCCCCAGGGACCCCACCTGCCTCATCGGACTGGTGCCAGGAGAGGCTGGCCGGACGCGTCTGAAGCAGGCCAGCATCTCTGGCTCACGCTCACCCTCTCTTGCAGCCTCTCTTCCTCGCTTTGACCCTGTGGGCATCAGTCTCGGTCTCTGCCCCAAATCTCTTTCCCTGTCTGCCTCTGCCTGCCCCTGGCACCCTGACCTCCAGCCTCCTCCTGCCCCTCTTCCCCTTTAGCCTCCCTTCACCCCATTTTTCTCTACCTGAAAAGAACCCCAGCCCCCTGAGGTTTGGGGAAGGTGGGATTTGGGGGCTCAGAGGCCAAGCCCTATCCCAGAAGCCATCGCCCGCTCCGCAGGAGGCCATGGCCCCAGGGACTGCCGCCGCTGTGAGTGCCCCCTTCATTTGGTCATTTAACTTCCTCACTTCTAACGGGTCCCACGTGGAGAGACAACCAACCCGTCATCCTCTTCCCCTCTCCCAAAGTTCCTTCCAGGGAACTTTGTCATCCAAGCTTCTCGTCTCCAGAACAGGGAGGGCATGGAGGAGTGTGGTGCCCGGCCACAGGGTCTGAGGGCAGCTTTTCGGGCTTTCTGGGTTTTTCCCACCACTCCTCCAGCCCAGCGCTGTTTGGAATCAGTCGGGTCGGGTCCATGCTGGGCTGGAATGGCATCAAGTGTGCTGATGAAATGCCAGAGCCGTGAGGATGGGGTGTTGGACGTTAGGAAACTCTTCTCATGGGCAGAAACATATTTGAGACCCTGGCCATCGTGAAGCACAGGGTGGTCCCCAGGGGGATGTCCTGCCCGCCCTTGGGCCTGGATTTGTGGCACAACTGGCCTGGATTTAGTTAGCAGAGTTGGGTCCCATTTGTTCCCTCTGCACTGCCTTCAGCACCTGGCACCCCTTGGCACAGTGGATGGCACCCTGGGCACCTCTTGGATGCTGGCCAGGACTTTCCAAATTCACCCCTTTGCAAGCTTCGGGTCTCCAACTGTCCGGGCCCCATTTTAACTGGAAGTTGGCTGGCACAAAGTTCAGCGAGCCCTCCCTGCCAACTCCCTCACCGCCTAGCTTTGATTCTAAAGCCATCTTTATGCCAATCCCACAAAAAAGAGACCAAACCAACAACAACAGGAAGGGAAAGAACAATAAAAATGGGACAGGCTCAGGGGTTGTTTCCAGCAGGTCTTGAGGGTCCAGAGAGGTCCTTTTGTGCAGCCAGGACCAGGACCGAGCATCTGGGCTGAGTTACTGGCCCAGCTACAAAGGCATCCCCTTTCCAGTGGCTCAGGACTTGCCAAAGATTCCAGAAAAACAAGAGGGTTTGAGGTTGAAAGTAGTTTAGGGATTGTGTTCATATTCTTGTAAATGATACACAGTATTCCTCCGAGTGAATAGGAAAAGCTTAGGCAATTTAAACACAATATAGCCAACAAGGGTGATGGAGACAGGCAGTCATGGGCTCCGTCCCTCGTGGGGCCCCAGCCGTGGGCAGTTTTCAGAAGAGGCTGGCCCTTTCTTCGGTCTTGAAGTTGGGTGCTGGGACAGTGAGAGAAGACTGGGAGGGGGTGAGTGGCATCACACCTCTTTACATGGTAATTTGTTTTTTTTATTTCCTAAAAAAGTATGGATTTGAGTTTTATCTCTGCCCTCCTAAAGATGCTTATTAGGTGTTTCTCTGTGAGCTTCTGCACCCACCCTTATCCTTCACTAACCCATTGCCCAGGTCTGAGTTCACCGCCGACCTGTTTTTTTTTTTTTTTCTGTTTGCCCATTGCCCAACTGAGGATGTGTTTAGGGTGTTTTTTAATGACCCCCCCACCCCCAACACACACACATACCCTGGTCCTAATGAATTAAACAGAGATAGATAGATATAGGTAGATGGAGAGAGAGAGATACCAGTATCAATCTCTATCAATCTCTGTATCTCTCTATATCTATACCCACTGATTGATCAATAAAGGAAGCTGCTGCTAAGTCACTTCAGTTGTGTCCAACTCTGTGCGACCCCATAGACAGCAGCCCATCAGGCTCCCCCGTCCCTGGGATTCTCCAAGCAAGAACACTAGAGTGGGCTGCCATTTCTTTCTCCATGTATGAAAGTGAAAAGTGAAAGTGAAGTCTCTCGGTCGTGTCCGACTCTTGGTGACCCCATGGACTGCGGCCCCCCAGGCTCTTCCGTCCATGGGATTTTCTAGGCAAGAGTACTGGAGTGGGGTGCCATTGCCTTCTCCAATAAAGGAAGCAGAGACGGGAAATTCAACACACTGTCACTTACCTGCCCAGAGACCCCTGCTGGTCTTCAGCTATATTACAGACCATCCCTGCCTGGAATTCTCCAGGCCAGAATACTGGAGTAGGTAGGTAGCCTTTCCCTTCTGCAAGGCATCTTCCCAGCCCAGGGTTCGAACCCAGGTCTCTCGCACTGCAGGCGGATTCTTTACCAACTGAGCTATCAGGGCAGCCCTCTGGATGTGCTAGACAATTTTTAACGGCAGGCTCTCGGGGGAAGGGGTGAGAAGCCCTGACTGTAGCCTTTGCCAATTCCCGTGATGTAAACCATTCCCACCACGGCTGACATCACATTACGAGTGTGATGTCACAGAGAGTGGAGCTGGGAGAGACGCACACGGCTGCTCTCACGAGGTGCGTCTGCTGCATCCAGCACACCACACGGGAGACCATTATGGGATGGACCCAGCTGGCCTCTGAGGCCGGAAGTCCCCCGATCCCTTCTCTGTCCGTGGCTGCCCCAGGGGTTTGAGACTCTTTCCCACCAGCCAGCTCTTACCCTTTCTCCTCAATTCCTGGTCCACCTTCCACCCCTCCTCTTCCTCCAGCAAGTACAGACCAGGGTCAACAGTCCTTATCCAATGGCAACCGGAAACCACAGCCAGGACAACAGGCCTTTATTTTTCTTTAAGAAGGAACTATAACCCAAATCAATGTATTCCCCACCCCCAAAATATGTAAACATATAAAAGAAAGTGTTCCCTTGTTACTGAAAGTGGAGAGTGAGGGAAAGGAGACGGTGGAGCCTGCTGAGGAAGGTCACGGCCTGTGCCCATGGACTCTGTGGCCGATGCCTCAGGACAGGAGGGGGCAGGCGGCCGGGCGGCCACGGGCCAGCATGGAGCCCTGGGTGGCCACTCAAGGAAGGAAGACCACTCAGGGCCGGGCTGAGGAAAGGACCTCCAAGCACTGTCTCAGAACCTCCAGGCACCGGGAGGTCAGATGCTCATTTCATACAGAGATTCAACTCCACCCACTGGAGAGAAAGAGAAAAGTGACCTTTGTAATAGTTGAGGCAATTCCAGGAACCATCCCACACAGGAAGCATCTTCCCTGAGTGAGCCTGAGGCAGACATGTGGGTCTCAGCAGCTGGCCTCGCTGCCCCGCTTGCTGAGGACATCCTGCCCCTGTGTGTAGTTCTGCTGTTTGAAGATGTGAGGAGTTTTCACCCAGCCGAGCCCTCCGGAGAGGCAGCTGCTGGGCGGGGACCTGTCCTCAGACCCTGGAGTCTGTCCCATCCTGGAGGCAACCAAACTGATCCATCTTCAACGTTGTGCCTTTCCCAGGGGTGGGGAGGGGGATGTTCCAAGAGAAATTTGAATAAAGCACGTTTTTCACCCAATGTAAAGGAGCAGAGAGAGGGGAGCGATGAGGCTCATGGAAGTGAAGGGTGGAGAGGTTAGGAGACGATGGTGTAAACTCAGTCTTGGTTGACCCAAAGTCACCACTGCACTGACCTCACCTTGACCCTTAAGGGGCTTAACAGCCCCCACCTCACCTTCACTGAGACCTTCACCCCTCCCCACTTTATGGTGAAATGAGCGGGGTAAGGCTCCCCCTTAGAAAAGTTGGGGACCCCCAAGTCATGGGCACTGTTTCCCAGCATAGGAGACACTTTGGGGATGATGCTTAGACACAGACAATGTTCAGTCAACATTCTAAAAAAAAGTAATTTCTTTTCTATTAATTTTTAAAATTAAGTTTAATTGGAGTATAGTGGACTTATAATGTGTTAGTTTCAGGTGTATAGCAAAGCGAATCAGTTATACATACACCCACTCTTTTTTAGATTCTTTTTCCATGTATAGGTCATTAGAGTATGGGGTAGGGTTCACTGTGCTATCAGTAGGTCCTTATAGGAGTGTGTGGGGGTCAATGCCAGTCTCCAATCTGTCCCTTCCCCTCTTATCCCCTGGTAACCTTCAGTTTGTTTTCTATATCTGTGACTCCATTTCTGTTTTGTAAATTGGTTCATTTCACCATTTTTTTTAGGTTCCACATATAAGCAACATTATATGAGATTTATCTTTCTCTGACTTACTTTACTCAGTATGACAATCTCTAGGTCCGTCCATGTCACTGCAAATGGCCTTATTTCGTCCTTCTCTATGGCCGAGTGATATTCCATTGTATAAATGCACTGCGTCTTCTTTATCTGTGCCTCCACTGATGGACATTTAGGTTATTTCCACGTCCTGGCTATTGGAAACAGTGCTGCAACGAATCCTTTCCATTAGTTTTGAGTCTTTCTGGACGTCTGTATCAGCATTCTAGAGCTGCCACACAGAGTACCATGGACCAGGGGGCTTAACTAATAGAAATTCATGTTCTCACAGTTCTGAAGGCTGGACGGCCAACAGCAAGGTGTCTGCAGTGCTGGTTCCCTCCTGCCTCCTTGGCTTGCAGACGGCCATTCCATCTTCTCCGTGTCGTCACACAGCCTCCCCTCCATGTGTTCCTGTGGCCTAAACTCCTCTCAAAAGGACAGCATTCAGGGGCCTTGCCTGGTGGCCCAGTGATTGAAACTGTGCTCCCATTGCAGGGGGCACGTGGCTGGATCCCTGGACAGGGAATTAAGATCCTGAAATCTCCATGGCACGGCCAAAAAAAAAAAAAAAGACATCAGTCAGATTGGATTAGAGCCCATCCTAATGGCCTCATTTTAACTTAATCACATCTTTAAAGATCCTGCCTCTAAATGCAGTCCCATTCTGAAGGACTGGGGGTTGGGACATCAACATAAGAATTTCAGAGGGACTCAACGCAGCCCATAATACCCCCGTTTAGTGCTGACATCCCTCTGTTTCGACATTTTCTCCTTTTTAGAAAAGAAAGACCTCAGACTAGGAGACTTGAAGGCAAGAGAGCCTGAGTCAGAGATAATCATGCCATGTTTCCATCAACTGCACATTGTCTTCTGGGACACGTGACCCCGGCCATATTGGCAGTGACGTAATGTCACTTTTTAAAGTAAGTACATTGAAGAAATGACTGAACCCTTCAGTAACATGAGGTACATCATGAAGATGGTACAGAGAGGAAATGGTATCTAGCCTAAAAGGCTTAGCAAATGGGGTTGGATGGATGCCGGAGGCTGGCTCTGTTATAGCAAGGACTGGAACCCAGGGCCCTACCTCCAAGCCCAGATCCTTTCAAATAACCAGTGCTATGCCAGTGGGTGTTTGGTGCTCAGGGAGGGTGGAAATTTGTGCGTTGGCCTCTTAGTCCATTTAGGCTGCTACAACAGGATACTGTAGACTGTGTGGCTTCTAAACAACAAACATTTATTTCTTTCAGTTCCAGAGGCTGGAAATCCAAGATCCGACTGCCAGTATCTTTCCTCCAGTTTGCAGATTCCTGACTTCTCACTGTTCTCACGGGCTTCCCAGGTGGCGCTAGTGGTAAAGAACCCGCCTGCCATTGCAGGAGACATAAGAGGCGAGGGTTTGATCCCTGGGTCGGGAAGATCCCCTGGAGGAGGGCATGGGTACCCACTCCAGTATTCTTGCCTGGAGAATCCCGTGGACAGAGGAGCCTGGTGGGCTACAGTCCATAGGCTCACAAAGAGTCTGACATAACTGAAGCAACTTAGCACACACTGGTCTCACACGGCAGAAGGGGTGCAGGCTTTCTCTGGGTCTCTCGCATAAGTGCACTAATTATTTTTTTTATATTTATTTTTATTTTGGTCAAGTTGGGTCCTAGTTGTAATCTTTGTCCCCTGACCAGGGATTGAACCTGGGCCCCCTGCACTGGGAGAGCAGAGTCTTAGCCACTGGACCACCAAGAAGGTCCCAAAGGTACCAATTATTGATGAGGGCCCCACCTTCATGACCTAATAACCTCCAGAAGTCTCTCGCCTCCTAATACCATCCCCCTTGGGGACTGGATCTCAACATACAGATTTGGGAGCCTAGGGGACAGAGCATTCAGAGAGTATAGTCTTACAAGTCTTGACGTCCAGACTGCAGCACACTGGACATGTTCCTTAAACTTTTTGTCGTCTATGTCTTTATCCACAGGGTTGTTATAGAATCCTAAAAGCTAATATACATATGTGCTTATCCTAGTATCTGGTCTGCAGCGAGGCCTTGATTAATATGAGCTATTGATCATGACCATAGAAAGAATCATGGAACACCCTCTGAAACAACTGAACTTCAGGTGTGTGTGTGTGTGTCTATTTTTTAAAGAAAAAAATCTAGAAACCAACATCCTGTGAGCACTCCCTACTATGACTCACGCACATATAAGCACCAGCTCTGGGTAACGAACAGAAATAGGGAGCCATGAGTAAGTGATCAGTTTCCATCTGAGCCCCTGGGGCAGGTGTTAGAATGCACATCCCTTGGCCCAGAACCGGGACTCTAGGAGGAGGACTTGGGAATCTGTCTTAACAAGTGCTCTGCTCATTCTGATATGCTCTTTGTGTCAGAACCACTGACCCAGAGCCAAACTTGTCTCCCTGATGGCCTGTGGGCTGGTCAGCCTACAGTCTGGCCCAACTGGTCTCTCTTAACTACTAGATGAAAACAACCTCACTCAGAGAATGTACATTGTCAGAAGCATTTTCCCATAATTGACCACAATATGGAGACGCAGGGGAGTTTGGTGCTTTGCTCTGCTTTTTAAGTATACTCTTTTATTTTGAGATAATTGTAGATCCACACAAAGCAGCAAATAATAAAGACCCCACTTACCAAAAGAACCCTTCTGTAAATGCAGGAGACGTAAGAGACGCTGGTTCAGTTCCTAGGTGGGGAAGATCCCCTGGAGAAGGGCATGGGTACCCACTCCAGTATGCTTGCCTGGAGAATGCCATGGACAGAGGAGCCTGGCCGGCTACAGT
The DNA here is from genome assembly GCA_006408695.1 of Aepyceros melampus. Taxonomy (NCBI): domain Eukaryota; kingdom Metazoa; phylum Chordata; class Mammalia; order Artiodactyla; family Bovidae; genus Aepyceros; species Aepyceros melampus. The sequence goes on along the minus strand of SJXQ01006673.1, from coordinate 146,431 downwards.
CCATAGGGTCGCAAAGAGTCAGACATGACTGAATCGACTTAGCACACACACACACACACAACACACCCTTTCCCCAGCTTCCCCGAGCAGTGACATCTTATAAAACTCTAGTACGCCACCACAACCAGGATGGTGACGTGGATGCTGTCAACCTATAGGACATGTCCATCAGCACAGGGATCCTGCATTGCCCCATCAAATTCTTAACCCCTGGCAGCCACGAAATAAGGGCTAGAAAGGGAGGCCAGTGCAGAGTGCAGATGAGAAACTGCTCAGTGCAGAATCCCCAGTACCACAGGAAGAGGCTTGGCAGCCTGAGCCAAGGGGGATCATTTTTCTAGGAAAATACTTCAGAGTCAAATCTGTTAGGGGAAGCTTTAAAGGGTATGCGTGAAGGTGAAACCTACAAAGACCTAAAGAAGGCGGTGGAAAGGATGTAGGAATGTGGGCATCAGGGCCCCATGTGTTCTGCTGGCCTCTCTGGTGTAGGGGGGACAGGGGAGATGGGGGGGACAGGGGAGATGGGGTGGCCAGGAGAAGGGAATGGAAGGAGGACCAGGGGTGGGGGTTGGTGGAAACTCAAGAGGAGATCTGATGATTTCTGCTTCTCAGCATCTGAAATGAACGAATAAAGAGATTAACCAGCCCCTTCCCTCTCCAGACCTCTGTGATACAGTTTTGCAGTTAGTAGCATCTTGGAACCTGTTTTTCTCTACATTAAAGAAAAAGTAAAAAAAAGTCCAGTGAACTGGTTCCACCTCTGATGAAACTCTGTGGTTTCTACAGCCTGAACTTGAGCAACACTGGAACATCAGAAAATTCTTTCCTTCTGTGGCATCTCTTAAAATCTCCCAGTGTGATGCCTGATCTAGTCCCCCACCCTGTTCCCATAAAGAGAGCTGGGTCTGGGTGAATGAGGTCGCCTCAAAAAATATATTTGTCCCTCCTCCTATTCCCTCTACGCCACCCACCCCCCTTGCCCGCTCTGGGACCCACAGCAGGAGGGCTCCTGCTGGAAAGGGTGGCTGGCAAGCCCCCGTCTCACTCTGAGATGCACTGCCAAGCAGTTTGTTTGCTTTTCTTTTTCATCTGAACTCCAAATACCTCGGAACCAGCACCTGCAATTTTCCCTAACACATCCTTTGAACTTGCTGCAAGTTAAACCATAGAAGGTTTCATTTCTCAGCTGCAGTGTATATCGCCTTCCCCCCCACTCCCCGACCCCATTTGCTTCCAAGAAACACCCCTCTCCTCCTTCCCTGCCCCACCTCCCAACCAGACAACAAAATGGAAATCTGAACTTCAACAACAGCGCCCTTGCTTGGCTCTGTGTAAACAGCGTGGCGAGAAGAAAGCCCTGGCTCCCTCGCCCTCCTCCCTCTCGAATCCGAGCTGAGAACACCATAAACAGCAGCCGCGCGGAGGGGCAGATGGGCACATCCAGACTGGACAGCTGTAATTAGCGGCGTCATTCCTTTGTGTGCAGTGACGAGACAGCAGGGTGCTGCCACCCACATGATGCGTTGGCAAATGTCTCTGTCACTCATTTTCACAAACCCAATTCAATGGGTTTTTGAAAAAGTGCCTGCCACAAGGGAACAAAGGCAGGCAGGAAAAATAGAAGGACAACTCAGCCGGTGTTCCAAAGTTACTTGAGAGTTGCTCTGGGGACAGGGAAGCCAAACCAACTGGATGACTCTTCAGGCCAGAGTTCAGGTGGTCAGAGAACCTGGGGTTCACAGGACAGACAGAGGGCAAAGCGCCAGATTCACAGTCAGAAGAGTTAAGCTTAAATACCCAGGTGTTCATGCAGCTGTCACATGCCTCAGTCTTACTTTCCCCATCTACTTAATGGGTGTATTGACACCAGTGTTTTTTCTCTAGACTTCTGGTGAGGCTTGAAGGAGAGCGCTTGGAAGAGTGCGTGCTTTGGGATCTATAGCGTGGGGTTGTGGCTTGGGGAGCCAGAAAGGCAGATCGCACACTACAACACCGAGCGTTAGCTTCTTCCAGGTAGGAGCCCTGCTGGCCCCCCTTCATGAAGCACAAGGGTTAATAAGGTAACATACGTAAATCCAGAACCCACGTGGTCCATCTCAGAGCACTGCTCAGGTGAAGAGGCCAGTCCAATGTGCTTTCCTTTTATTTCCCCCAAACCCTGAAGGAGATCCAAATACCAAGTTCTGGGAACTTGTTAAAACCCCGTTTCTCTCCCTCCCTCTCCCCTCACCCCCAGCAGTCACCCTGGCACCCACTCTGTGCATCTCTCAGCTCTTTTCTCTACCTTTCCTATTTGATGAAGCTCAGTGTAGCCTCTCTGCCTCAAAAGAATCCTTTTTACATGTGGGTTGCGATCCAGATGGTCCAGATGGGATTCTCGAGGGCAGCTGGTTGCAGAGGAAGGCTCCGGGGTTAATAATTATTTTTTGTGCCAAGGCGATTGTTTCTTTTGACGGTGTCCTCAAAGCTCTCCGTGGCCCAAACTTAAGAGCTTATGCAATTATCGAAAACAAATTATGCCTTTTAGGATTTTTTTTTCCCCTCCCAAATCTCCCTTTTAGCTCATTTCCTGCTTTCCCTCTGGGTAAAAATGAAGATTTGAGTTCCTGCTTCTCTTGAAAGGCATCTTTCAGAACATAAACCTACGGCCTCTCCAAGCTGAAAGAGGCTTCAGGGTTCACCTAGTGCAATCTCAGGTGATGTTTAAAGGCCGCATCCCAGAGCCCAGCCTCTGCATGGAGACCTCCAGGGAGGGGTATTCTCCTCCTTTCTGAGGCCCAGCAGATGGTGTCTGACTTCCTCCCAAGTGAGCCATCCCCAAGGGACACTCCGGCCTCTGTGTCCAGGCTCTGCACCTCCCCGCCCTACACGTCCAATCGCAGGGAAGGCTGAATGAAGGAAATGAGCCAGAAGAGCCCCATTTACAGAAGGGGCCCCGAATGTTCAAGCAGATGCGAGTTTTGAAGAATGATTTCACTTTCATTCATCATCTTGGCATGCTCAGCCATGTCCAACTTTTTGTGACCCCATGGACTGTAACCCACCAGGCTCCTCTGTCCATGGGATTTTCCAGGCAAGAATACTGAAGTGGGTAGCCATTTCCTATTCCAGGAGATCTTCCTGACCAGGGACCGAACCCATATCTCTCACGTCTCCTACATTGGTAGGCAGATTCTTTACCACTGCGCCACCTGGGAGGGTATGATCAACTAGAACTCCAAAGGCTTCCTCTCAGATTCACAGCTGAAGTTGTCTCAGAAAAAGGAACTGGAAAAGCGCCGGAGTCAGGAGCATGGGCCACAGCCAGGCCTGCTGATGGAGGCCATCTCTCAACATTTCAGTTGAGAAGTTTAAATAATTCACCAAGGAGATTGATATTTTTCGTGGAAAAAAAGAACCCTTAGCTCCCCTTGCCTACTGAGATCGAGGGGAAAGTGGCCTCATTTGCTGTGGGATGGGAGGGGGAGGGTCAATATCTATGGAAAACGGCCGTGACAGGGTTTAAAGCTACCCTGATGCTAAGTCACACCTGGGAGATATGTCGTGTATGTCCCTTTCCTCTCAGCAGCTGGAGAAACTCAAGGGCAGTGCTGGTCTTGCGCCCCTCTGGGTCCCATGCTGCTCAGGGACTGTCATGTAGAGATGTACCCAACCAGCTCAAGAGAGCAGGTTTTCTAGAGAGGGGCATTCACAAGGCCACTGATATCACTCTATTGGTTGGATTAAGACTCAGACCTTTTTCACTGAAATTTTGTCTTCTTCCATGTTCTTCTCTGAGAGTGAACTCTGTCAGAGATGACCTCAGAACACATTTATTTATTTATTCTTTTGTGGACCAAATTGTTAAAGGCTTTACTAAATTTGTTATAATATTCCTTCTGCTCTATGATTTGGTGTTTTGGCCACAAGGCATATGGGACCTTCACTCCCCCATCAGGGATTGCACTTGCACCTCCTGCATTTGTAAGGTGACCGGGGAAGTCCCGGGATGCTCCCTTTTTAAACAGGCATCTGAAACCCCCAGGTTGGTTTTCCTAGCTTAAGGCTAGGAGTGTTCTTTGTAATAAGATTCCCAGATGTTTCTGACGCATAGAGTTTAGGAACCACTACTCTGGTTAAGGAGGTGGTGTTCTCTTTTCACTTAGGGGGACAAACCTGTATTGGTTGACTTCAGTTCAGTTTGGTGTCCGACTCTGAGACCCAATGGACTGCAGCACGCCAGGCTTCCCTGTCCTTCACCCTCTCCTGGAGCTTGATCAAACTTATGTCCGTTGAGTCGGTGATGCCATCCAAACATCTTCTCCTCTGCCGCCCCCTTCTCTTCCTCCCTTCAGTCTTTCCCAGCGTCACAGTGTTTTCCGATTAGTTGACTCTTTGCATCAAGTGGCCAAACTATTGGAGCTTCAGCATCAGTCCTTCCAATAAACACTCAGGGTTGATTTCCTTTAGAATTCACTGGTTTGATCTCCTTGCAGTCCGAGGGACTTGTCTTCTTGCCGCTTTTAATCCTTGCAGCTGAAGTTAAGCAGATGCTGGACTCGTGCTATGAGTCCCAAATTGCCCACAAGGCCCACAGAGGCCACAGCAGACCAGGAGTGCCAGACTCAGGAGTGCCAGAGGATACCTTATACTTTCAAGGAAAGACACAGGGATAGCTGACACTGACTTAGCTCAAGATGGTTCAGTTTCAACATATCTACATTCCTTCTGATGGAGCCATCTCTTTCCAAAGCTGGCCTTCTGATGGCTGCTGTGAGAAAAAGGAAATGGCACAGAAAATCACTGTGGGCCAGGATCTAAGGGGCATCAGTCTGATTCCAAGGTTGGAGGAGCTGGGAGGAGCCCACAGGTGTACATGTTCCATTAATAAATACTTTTGGTTATTTTTGAATGAAATAAAAATACTCTTTAAATGTTGATTTGTGTATATTATCTTAAATGTCACCTATGAAACCGTTAGGACACAAATGCTTATTAAGTTGCTGGGACCTTTAATCAATGGAGCTGTTAGTTTGGGGTTTGTTTGTTTAACCTAAGGACACTGAAAAAATTTGAGACTCCGGGGCGTCATGAACTGAGAAAATTCAGGAGCCTCTGGACTAAGGAGAAAGGTCAGCAAATGTAATGTTAGCCTCAGAAGTAAAAGAGATACAGGCTGAGTGACGCCAGGAGAAACAACAAAACAAGTCAAGAATGTGCCGCATTTTATACTAAGCCTGGTTTCCTTGATAAAGGCAATGCCATTAAACAGAAAATAAAAAAGATTGGGAGACTGTTCTAAATTGAAAGACATTACAATGCTAGTTCCTTGATAGAACCCTGGCTTTGAAATAAAGGACATTTGAAAATGTCCTCTAGTTTGAGAAGTTTGAATATGGAATAGGTATTAGATCATGTTAAATAATTGTTCATTTTAAGTGGAATAAGTGTTATTATTTTAGATGAACCATTACATCTAATTTTTTAAAAATAGTTTGGAAAAATATAAACTATGGCAGAAACATGGCTAATAACAATTAGTGATAATTATTAGCAATTATTAATAAATATAGATAATGCTTTATTGTAATTGTGTTTTTCTTTTCTGAATGTTTTGAGACTCTTCCTATAAACAGTCTTCGTAAAGTAACAGGTTAGTGGTAAACTGAGCAATACAGCTGGTCAGCACTGAAGAAGCAGGATTGTAAAGGTCTGGACGAATCCCTCCCAACTTTGCCACAAAACTGTACAAACTGGGCCTTCCCTGGTGGTCCAATGGCTAAGAATCCGCCTTGCAATGCCAGTGCGGGGTGGGATGGGGAACTGAAGTCCCATGTGCTGTGGAGCAGCAAAGCCTGTGTGCCACAACTAAAGAGTCCGTGTGCCACAACGAGAGATCCCACGTGATGCGCTGGAAACCCCACGTGCTGCCACTAAGACCCGCTGCAGCCAAAGCAAAGATTTAAAAAATCGTACTGAGAATGGCACCTCAGCTGTTAACTATTTTGCAAAGTAAAGTAACTCATTTCCCTAATGAAAAAAAATCAGAGGAAAGTCTCAAAGAGTTCTGCACATGGAGGGACCACTTTATTTTCACTCCACACAGTTGAACAGGGAGCTGGGGACAGGGTGCTAATATCTGCATGCATGAGAACTGAGACAGGAAATACGGAAGGCGGGATGACAAGGAATGGAGGGGTCCTGGGTTCCTCGCATCCCATCCCCAGCATCACCGCAGCCCCCAGGTCCCAGGGCTCCTGTCAAATGTTCTCTGGGGTGAACTTCTTGAGGGGATGCCCCTTAAAAACTGTCCCCCTAGGTAGGGATATGTCCATTTAATTTACTGATATATGCCAGTACCTAGAAGGGTACATGACATGTAATGTGCAGCTAGTACATATTTGTTGAATGAATATGCAAGTGAAACTTATTTACTGCTCATCCCTGTTGGTTATTCTTGGATCTCATCATGTTCTGCCAGTTTACATTTGTTTTCTGCACAACACATGGTTCTTGACCAGTTTCACAGACCACTCACAGCAGCTGCATGTCTGTTTTGTGCTTACAACTAGGATATGAATGGCTTCTCCCAATGGATTGAGACTCTGAGAACATTTTAAATAAGAATCTGCTTTTCTGTATACTTGGGAATATCTGTTCTTCCTCGATGTCTTGTAAAAAATGCCTTGTGTTGCCTCATCATTTGAACATGACACTAGATTTAAGATACTTTGAAATTTTAATTAGAAAATCTCTTTGAGTTTAGTCCTGGGTAATTAATTGCTGTGATTAGAAACTGTTCTCCATTTTCATCATATGTTCTTTAAATCAAGCTAAACGAATTGGCAGAATTTTAGCAGAAACAAAGGAAGTGATGTTTAATGTGATTTGCAGCTAACCCAAGTAATTTCAATCTTTTCTCTAGCATCTTCTCCACAGTGGGAACACCATTTAATTTGTCATCCCAGAACCGACTCAGTGTCAGCCCATCAGTACCCTAGACTGGTCAGAATTACAGTCATTTCTATGTGTGCAGACGTGTGAGTTAAGAATTGAGTTTATGAGTACTAGCCACTAAATTTTTCTACATGGGTTTTCATTGATATCTTGCCATCTGTTTTCTCTTGGCATGTACTAAATCATAGAACTATACCCTTATGTAGAATGTAAACTTCAGTATTTAATAAAAACCTGTATAATAATATCAGACAAAAAAAAAAAAAAACTGTCCCCCAATGCTGGTAGTGTTCTGTAGCTGGACCTGGTGCGGATTCCAAGTGTGTAAACAAACAAGGGAGGCTTCCCAGGTGGCTCAGTGGTAAAGAATCTGCCTGCCAAGCAGGAGACTAGGGTTTGATCCCTGGATTGGGAGGATCCCCTGGAAAAGGAAATGGCAACCATTCCAGTATTCTTGCCTGGGAAAACCTTTGGACAGAGGAGCCTGATGGGCTACAGCCCACGGAGTCGCAAAGAGTCAGACACAGTTTAACTACTAAACCATCACCACCAAGCAAACATGAACATCCACTGAGCTGCCCACTCAAGATCTGTACATTTACTAAAAATTAATTATTCCTCAGTTAAAGAAAAATAAAAAGCCCTCCCCTTACCTCTGAAATAAGAATGCAGCCCAGAGATCTGGGGAGAAAAGAGTGAAAATGTAGCCTTTTCTCTTGGAAGCTTCAGAAGTAATGACTACATTTCAGAACAAACACCGAGATAAAAGAGGAGGATTTGGAGACAGATTTTTAAAATCCTCCGATGAGAAAGAGAGAAATTTAATATCTCAACCATTTTAAACCTTTAAGCCTCTGTGCACAAAGCTAGTCATTTCTTGATCTCTTTGTTAATGTAGCTTTAGTACCAAAGTTGTGCAGTTCTTTAATAAACTCACATCAAAACATTGTTTCCAGGTGCTTTCAAAAAATTAGCAGCGACTTTAGAAATGAATAAAATGAAGGAAACAGTCCTCCACTGAGGGGGTCTTTGGGACCAGTAGAGGCCAAAGGG
>SJXQ01006673.1:127806-138303 GCA_006408695.1 Aepyceros melampus | reverse complement strand
GGCCAAAGGGTGGGGTGTGGGGTGGGGGATGGGGTGGGAAGAGGCTAAAGAAAACCTCAGTGTAAGCCCAGGAAGTTCCTCGCCCTCCTGCCTGAACAGCTATGGGACGGTGGGGACTAGGAAGGGTACCCATCTTTCTGCCACTCACACTAGAAGCCAGGGTTGTGGCCCTGGTCAGCTGCCCCACACCCAGATCCCAGGTACTCGGAAGATGATTAGCCGAAAGATCCTTTTACAATCAGACCTGGGGAGGGGTCTCCACAGGACGCCTCTGGGGTGGGGGGAGAGGGGGACGTGTCCCAGGGCGGATGGGAGTGATGCCCAGGGCGAGACTGATGCCCAGGGCCTGGGGAGGGTCCCGTCGCAAGACCCTCCCTTGCAGGGAGCCCAGCTTCTCATTCCCTCCATGGCTCAGCAGCTCCCCCGTGAGCCCGAGCCGGGAACTTCAGGAAGCCAGATTCCCTCCTCCCATAGGGTCGAGGACATCCTGGAAAGCAAGAGGCAGCTTCTCCCAGGGAAACCACGCCGAGGGAAAGTCCCCAAGGATACAAGAAGCCCCTCGAAGGACATCTAGTGGATTCTCTTCCCCTTGCTTCAGATGCAAAATGCCTCCACAAGAGACCCCAGCTCCCTGTTTTCACTGCTTTAAAGAAGGCTGACCCAAAAGAACTAACGCTTTCGAACGGTGGTGCTGGAGAAGACTCTTGAGAATCCCTTGGACTGCAAGAAAATTAAACCAGTCAATCCTAAAGGAAATCAACTCTGAATATTCATTGGAGGGACTGATGCTGAAGCTCCAATACTTTGGCCACCTGCTGCAAAGAAGCAACTCACTGGGAAAGACCTTGATGCTGGGAAAGATTGAGGGCAGGAGGAGAAGAGGGTGTTAGAGTGAAATGATTGGATGGCATCACTGACTCAGTGGATATAAATATGAGCAAACTGTGGGAGATGGTCGGAGAAGGCAATGGCACCCCACTCCAGTACTCTTGCCTGGAAACTCCCATGGATGGAGGAGCCTGTGGGCTGCAGTCCATGGGGTCGCTAAGGGTCGGGCACGACTGAGCGACTTTCACTTTCACTTTTCACTCTCATGCATTGGAGAAGGAAATGGCAACCCACTCCAGTGTTCTTGCCTGGAGAATCCCAGGGACGGGGGAGCCTGATAGGCTGCCGTCTATGGGATCACACAGAGTCGGACACGACTGAAGTGACTTAGTAGTAGTAGTAGTAGTAGTGGGAGATGGTGAAGGACAGGGAAGTCGCGTCCTGCAGTCCTTGGGGTCACAAAGAGTCAAACACGACCGAGTGACTGAATAGCAACGATCCTTGTCACACACTCACTTCTTCTGTCAGAGACCCTCTCTAAGACTCCCCACCTTGACACTCAATTCCAGGCCCTCCTTGGTCTTCCCCTCCCAGGCTACCCCTCACATCCTCCAGTGCTGACCTCTCCTGCTCAGAGACCCACATTTTCAATGTCAGTTATTTGAGCAATATTCAGATCCAGCTCCCTGGTCCTGGGGTTCTTCTGTGGCCACTCAAACGATGTGGAGAAGCAGCCCCAGCCAAGGAGACAGGAATTAGCCCAGGCTAGCAACCTGCCACGGGCTTCCCCATGGTGGCTTAGCTGGTAAAGAATCCACCTGCAATTCAGGAGACCCCAGTTTGATTCTTGGGTCGGGAAGATCCCCTGGAGGAGGGCATGGCAACCCACTCCAGTATTCTTGCCTGGAGAATCCCCATGGACAGAAGAGCTTGGTGGGCTACAATCCATGGGGTCTCAAAGAGTTGGACACGACTGAGCGACTAAGCCCAGCACAGGAACCTGCCACACCTTCCCTGTGTGACCTTGAGCAGACCCCACGACTGGGGATCAGCAAGATTTGTTGACCAAGAGCTGTGCTATGCACATGACATATATTATCTCACTGAAACTCATTGAGTCAATGGTATCCCCATCTAACAGGTGAGGGAATTTAGGCTTGGAAAGATATGTGACTTGCCCAAGATCACAGAGCTAATCAATGATGAAGCTGGATTATAATTTAGGCAGTTGAACTCCACGACGTGATCTCAGTCGAAATTCTCATGCTAGTCAATAGTTTAAAAAAAAATAGTAATAATAAAAATAATTGATGGGCTTCCTGGTGGCTCAGTGGTAAAGAATCCACCTGCCAAAGCAGGAGACACAGGTTTGGCCCCTGATCCTGGAAGATCCCACATGCCACGGAGCAACAAAGCGTGTGCACCACAGCTGTTAAGCCTTGCCCTGGAGCCCACACATGGCTGCTACCGAGCTCTCGTGCCACAGCTACTACTTCCCTGTGTGACCTTGAGCAGACCCCACGACTGGGGATCAGCAAGATTTGTTGACCAAGAGCTGTGCTATGCACATGACATATATTATCTCACTGAAACTCATTGAGTCAATGGTATCCCCATCTAACAGGTGAGGGAATTTAGGCTTGGAAAGATATGTGACTTGCCCAAGATCACAGAGCTAATCAATGATGAAGCTGGATTATAATTTAGGCAGTTGAACTCCACGACGTGATCTCAGTCGAAATTCTCATGCTAGTCAATAGTTTAAAAAAAAATAGTAATAATAAAAATAATTGATGGGCTTCCTGGTGGCTCAGTGGTAAAGAATCCACCTGCCAAAGCAGGAGACACAGGTTTGGCCCCTGATCCTGGAAGATCCCACATGCCACGGAGCAACAAAGCGTGTGCACCACAGCTGTTAAGCCTTGCCCTGGAGCCCACACATGGCTGCTACCGAGCTCTCGTGCCACAGCTACTGAAGCACACACACCCCAGAGCCCGAGCTCTGCAACAAGAAAGGCCACCGCAGTGAGAAGATGCATGCGCACCTCAACCAGAGAGCAGCCCCTGATTGCTGCAACTAGGAAAAGCTGGGGGCAGCAGTGAAGGCCTAGCACAGCCAAAAATAAATAAGTAAACAAAATTATTCAAAAAGACAACTGAGATTCTTCCACTGTTAAGAGTCAGGGGATTTGGTAAAAGTGGACCCACGTTTTCACATCTCCAGATGGGCCATGGTTAAGGCAACCACTTAAGAAAATTGAGATAGATACTCCCTCCAGAAGGGGAAAGGACAGCCCTCCTGGGCGAACAGGGTCTCAATACAGATATTTACAAGGCAGCCAGCGGCACTATAATTCTCCTTGATTCTTCTTAACAAGGGTAAGAGGCGCAACATGTGGACCAAAAGTCACATACTTGCAAAGACATCCTTCCTCGGAGACCAAGAAACAGCAGATTCCTTTCCTGGGAACATCTCTATCAAATAGACATCTGTTACTCTTTGGCGATCTGTATGCCATAACAGTTTAAAAAACAGAGTTTAAATGCTTAAATAAGAAGAAAACAGTTTGCCCGTGTTGCAAAATAGCATATAAACTGTGCTGGAATTAGTGCAGGGGGAACATTTATCTTTCCTAGATAATCTTGAAGCTGGACTTTTTTTTTTTTTTGATGGTGTATAATTATGTTTACTGGCATGGAAAGATGGTCATGATATATCACTAAAGGGGAATAAAAACCCCAAACTGGCTGTAAACATCAAACCAGGCTTATTTTTGCCTTTTTAATTACTTGCTTATTTTTGGTTGTGATGGGTCTTGGTTGCTGCCAGACCAGACTTTTTAAAGGAGCATTTGACTATACCTCCTGGCTGGGGTGAGATGCCCTCTCCATGTCCTGTGAAAGGAAAGGAAGAATGGGTCGAGACTGGCTGGGTTTTTTTTTAGCTGTAATGGCCAAAGACTTGTCTGAGTTGAAATCTGGGCCAGCCTGGTGTGGAGAAAAGATGGTAGGGTGGAGAGTGGAGTCTAGGAGACCTGGCTTCCAATCCTGGCAGCACCAACTGTGAGTCTCGGTGACCTAGTGCAGATTTGATGCCTCTGAAGGTCAGCCCCCTTTGATACAGTGGAAGCCACGCCCACTGCCCAAGTTTGATGCCATCTGCAGTGCGCCTTGCACAATGCCAGGCGCATGGGAAGTGCTCAGGAAGTGGTGGGCCTCCCCATTCTGCAATGCCAAGGGTTGACCATTACCAACTGCAGTCACAAGGGTTGACCATTAATTACCAAGGGGTGAGACTGAGGTGCCAGGCTGTGAATGAGATCAACCAAAACCTGAGACCCTGGTCCACTTGACATTCCTTTGCTCACTCAAGGAACACGGATGGAGGGCCTGCCATGTGGCTGCTTGGGGCCAGGCAGTAGCCTCACCTCTGGGAACTCAGTGAAACACATCCCATCCTGTCCTTGGGGAGAGGGATCATAAACAGGTAACAGAGAAATAACCTTGTGCCTGGGCTCTGGGGGCACTGGAAAGGGGGCATAAGGACAGGGGGCTGCTTGGTGGGGTCCTCAGGAAAGACCTCTCCCAGGAGCTGACATCTAGCCTGAGACAGGAAGGAGCCATGGTCAGGAGGGGGCAGCCTGAGCAAGAGGCTGCAGAAAGCAGCATCCGTGCCCTGCTCACATCTGAGCTCTACTCAAATGAGCCGGAGAGGTACGCTGGCAGTGGAGGGGGGCTGGGCTCAGCTCTCCTGCCTTTGCAATCAGGAGACCATGGTTGTGATCTGAACACTGGAGAACAAAGAAAGGCCCAGAGGGGTTAATGAGCAATGGGGTCAGGGTTGTGCTTTTAAAAGGTGGATGCTGGAAGAAGGTGGGGAGGGAGTGTGGAGTGAGGAGGACTGACCAGCGAGGAGACTCCATCAGGCAAGAGATGAGGGAGGCAGCTTGGTCAGGACCTGGGGCCATGGAGACAGGAAGGGTGGACGCCTTCAAGCTAGATTTGGGAGAAGGCGCTAGAGGGTTGCTGATGGATCAGACATAAAACGTACAGAAAAGGGGAGACCATCAGGCCAGGTCCAGGTGCCCCCCAGCCTGGTGGCTTTGTGGGAGTTTGGAAAAGGTCCTCACTTTCTGCAATGGATACAGCCCTGAGAGTACCCTGCAACCACCCAAAGAAGGTACGACCTGCAAGACCCCCCCCTCAAAACCCCGAGCAGAGGGACCGTCAGGTTTCTGCTTGAGCAACTTGGACTCACAAAGCTTGCACTTCCTGAGGGAATGCCTGGAAAGCCATTAGGGGGCCATTTCAGCAGTCTACCCCTGCCTCTGGGTGTGAGGTTTCTGCCCTCCCAGGCCCAGGGCATCTGCTAACTCAGAGAAGCAGCACAGCTTTTAAACCTTGGAAGCTAATGGTGCAGCACGACCATTTAGCACCTAAATAGATGCAAGTTCTAGAACATCCACAGCCAAAATGAAATAAATAATGACAGAATGTGAGTCATGACTGCGCTTGCAGAGTATTTGCAGAGCCTATAAACAAAGTGTGCTCATGGATTCAGAGCGAGGACCTAGGAGCTGGGTACCAATTCATCAACTCCCAACTCTGGCACAGGCAAGGACATGTTAATAAAATCATAGTCCAAGGGGTCGCAAAGAGTCGGACACGACTGAGCAACTGAGCGTGCACACCCACACGATGGAAAACTTAGTTAACTAAGCCTTCATTCTCTGGAGTTCACCCGAGACTGGAATTTAAAAAGCTTATCCCTGGCTCTGTGACAACCTAGAGGGGTAGGATGGGGTGGGGTGGGAGGGAGGCTCAAGAGGGAGGGGATGTATGTGTACCTATGGCTGATTCATGTAAATGTATGGCAGAAACCAATACAATACTGTAATTATCCTTCAGTTAAAAATAAACAAAAAAAATTTTTTTTAATACATATTCATTTAAAAAACTCTTATCCCCAGGACTTCCTTGGCAGTCTAGTGATTGGGACTTTGCCTTCCAATGTGGGGGGTATGGGTTCGATCCCTGGTGTGGGATCCCATATGTCTTGAAGCCAAAAGCCCAAAGCATGGTGCAGGGGCAATGTTGTGGCTAGTTTCATAAGGACTTTTTAAAAATGGCCCATATTTTTAAAATCTTAAAAAAATAAAAAGCTTATCCCGGTAAAAACCAGAGTACTCATTCTCCTGTTTCTCAAATGAAATCACTTCACCACCAATGTTGACATGAAGCTTAATGAACACTCTGATATTTAGGGAGGGGAAAAACAAAACAACTGAGCATGTAAACCTAAGAGATGAACACAACCAGCCAGTCTTGACCCATCAGTCTCTCTCCCGGGAGCTGGCCACGTATTTTCTTGTAGCAGAGTGTTTGGTAGTGACCCCTTCTCATCTCCTGATAAGCTGCTCCCTTAGAGGCAGAGTTGATGCCTTATCCTTTAATCCTCCTCCATTCCTGTAGCTAGGAGAAGGTAGTGAGTGAAAGTCTCTAGTCGTGTCCGACTCTTTGTGACCCCATGGACTATACAGTCCACGGAATTCTCCAGGCCAGAATACTGGAGTGGGGAGCCTTTCCCTTCTTCAGGAGATCTTCCCAACCTAGGGATCAAGCCCAGGTCTCCCACATTGTGGGCAGATTCTTTACCAGCTCAGCCACAAGGGAAACCCAAGAATACTGGAGTGGGTAGCCTATCCCTTCTCCAGCAGATCTTCCTGACCCAGGAATCAAACCGGGGTTTCCTGCATTGCAGGAACATTGTTTACCAACTGAGCCATCAGGGAAGCCCAGGAGAAGGTAATAGTTGCTCTTTAAGTATCTGCTGTATAAGTGACCATCTTTACTAATTGCCAGAATTCACCCCAGCCCTGGGCTCCCCTAGGGTCCTGTCCAGGCAGAGGATGGACCCCAAAAGGGGGCTAGGATCAGGAGATAGAAGGTTTGGTTCCAGCGCAGACTCTAGCACTCACCAGCCCGTGTGAGTCATGTCCTTTGTTTTCGTTTTCTCATCTCTAAAATGGGAGAAATTGCTATTCTACTTTTTATTATTTTTCAGATGAAGCAGTGGGAAAGAAACACTTGGAAAGGTGTTCTTCGAGTGTGAGATGACCCCTGCCTTGCTTTGGAGGGGAGTTCTGTGCATGTGAAGGCAAGATGCTGCAGGAGTGTGGACCACGGCAGATTTGGGGCCAGTCAGCAGGGTGGATCCGGAGGTATCGTTAATGACTGCAAAGTCACAGAGGAAAATGTCACTGAGGCTGTGCTGATCTGCACACAGGAGATGGCAATCAGGGCACAGAGTTTGGAGCCAGCAGATAACATAGAATGTGACCGGCCTTAAGGCAATAGGACGTGATGGGGCCTGTGTCCAATCAGAGATCCCACTGGTGCTCTGCCCAAGGCAATTGCTTGGACAGCTTTAAAACACAGGCCCGATCAAACACAGCATCTATGCTTTGAGATCCTGCAGCCTGTTGATTTAAATGTATGTTTTATTCTGATGCTTTGACCTCTTGAGAGTCTCTTGGACAGCAAGGAGATCCAACCAGTCCCTCTTAAAGGAAATCAGTCCTGAATATTCATTGGAAGGACTGATGCTGAAGCTAAAACTCCAATCCTTTGGCCACCTGATGCGAAGAACTGACTCACTGGAAAAGACTCCGATGCTGGGAAAGATTAAAGGAGGGAGAAGGGGACGATAGAGGATGAGGTGGTTGGATGGCATCACCAACTCAATAGACATGAGTATGAGTAAACTTGGGAGTTGGTGATGGACAGGGAGGCCTGGCGTGCTGCAGTCCATGGGGTTGCAAAGAGTCAGAACCAACTGAGTGACTGAACTTTGACCTCTGGGTCCTGGCTGGCCCTGGAGGCACTGCTCCTCACAGCACCAGCTAATTCCTAGAGATAGAAAACAACTGAGCACCCAGAGCTTGCACCCTAGACTCTCCTTTATGGGGTGCTTGCACCCTGGCCACCTGCCCTAGTCACTCAGCCCAGAAACCAGACTATTAAGGACACCTCCTAAGCCCCAGAGCCCACAGAAACAATCCAAGCTGGCCAGTCCTACTCTGCCCCTCCCTTTCCAAGGAAACTACAATAAAGGATTTTGCCAACATTTCCCCCTCACTCTCTCCACCTCCTGACCGACCCTGGTGATTTCCCATCAGCCCTGCGTGGCAGGACCTGCTCCCTTCTCTTAAAAACTGTAACAGACTCTCCTATCAATGATAGGCATCTCCTGATATCCTGGGCTAACCATACCTGAATAATAATAATACCTACATTTTAACACACCTGTGAACCCTACTGGAACTTGAATCATCATGGCAGCTACACGGCCCCCATTGAATCTGGGCACCCAACACAGTGGACATGAGTTGGACATGAGTCTGAGCAAACTCCAAGAGATAGTGAAAGAAAAGGAAACCTGGCGTGCTGCAGTCCATGGTGTCACAATTAGTCAGACACAGCTTAGCAACTCAACAACAACCAGACACGATCCCTAGCCCATAGAAGACACTATTTATTCTTTTAAAATGATTGTATTTACTTGTTTATTTTTGGTTGTGCTGGGTCTTCGTCGCTGCACTGGCTTTTCTCTAGTTGTGACAAGCTGGGGCTGCTCGCTAGTTGCGGCGCACAGATTTCTCATTGCAGTGGCTTCTGCTGTGGAGCACCGGCTCTAGGGTGCGTAGGCTTCAGTAGCTGAGGCTCTCAGGCTCTGGAGCACAAACTCAATAGTTGTGGCTCACAGGCTTAGTTGCTCCACAGCATGTGGGATCTTCCTAGATCAGAGATCGAACCTGTGTCTCCTGCCTCAGTAGGCAGTTGTTTTTTTGTTTTTTTGTTTTGTTTTGTTTTGTTTTTTACCATTGAGCCACCAGGGATGCCCCAGATGCAATTAAGGTACTAATCAATAAATGGATGGGGGGAAAGTGAAAAGCTGAGTGTGGAAGCATCATCTGGGGATATGCAGATGCCCTACACTTCCATCTCACTGTTGCAACAGCTCTAGGAAGCTGCATTCTGTACCCGCCTGGTTCTGCACTTGGAAGGGATGTAGGCAGCCAGGCAGGAGCTAGCCGGGGGAGGTGGTGTGAGTACATGCTGGTGGGAGTAAGCTGTGGTTAAACGTAAGCGGTTCCCCCTCCTACTGGGGAGCTTTTCAGGCAACTCTTAAGCAAGAGGCTCTTCTCTTGGCAGACAGACTTCCGGCTAACTCTAGCTGTTTCCTTTATGTGTTTCTGAACAGATCACCACCTCAAAGGGTCTCTGAACCCAGGGGTAAAAATGTGAAAGCCGGAAAGAGGGTTCCCAACCATCTGCAGTCTCTGGGACCCACCCGGAACAGGTTCTCAAATAGGAGGATCAGGGTTTCCCAGGTGGCTCAGCGGGTAAAGAATTTGCCTGCAATGCAGGAGACATGGGTTTGATCTCTGGGTCAGGAAGATCCCCTGGAGGAGGAAATGGCAACCCATTCCAGTATTCTTGCCAGGGAAGGTCCATGGATAGAGAAGCCTGGTGGGCTGCAGTCCACGGGTTGCAAAGAGTCGGACGCAACTGAGGCAACAGCACACAAGCCACTCTCTCAGCTCCACAGGGCCTTGAAATTATCCCGTGTCTGTGACAGTGCAGGGCCAGGGTTGAGGGTGCGGTCTGTATATCTGCACTTTTCTGGCTAGTAAACTGTAAGCTGAACTAGAGAACCTATTTCTTTTTTATTATTATTATTCCTTACTCTTAAAAGTACATCAGTCTGTTCTGCTTGAAGATGGACTGAATTTCCCAGATGACAGGGCCCTTGGGTGTCATTCTCAGGATGACCATCTCATTCCAGGCAGAGAGAAAACCTATCTATCTGGGATCACCTAGGGGAGGCAGATAACCCCCTGTTGGGAGCGGGAGAGATCAAGTGTTTACTGTTCCTGATGAGGTTCAGCTGTGTGGTTCGGTTGGAAGCAGCCAGTGGCTCCCTAAGACGCAAAAAGGAAAGACAGGGGGCATTCAACCACAGTGAAGGGACAATGAGAATCTGGGGGACTGCCCAAATGGTCATGCCAGGAGAGGGGGGTCAGCAAAAAGACTATGCAAATCGGTTTCACCCACAACAGAACCAGCCAGAACAGAACCAGCTGATGCCCTGTCATCCCAGCGTGATGATTCAACTCACTGCCCTTCTCTCTCAAGTGTCCGGGTTTGATTGATAAATCACAGAGTCATACTAAACAGCAGGGAATTTTGCAGATGGAATGTCTGAGTTGGAAGGCTCTCAAGTAAGAGTCTAGTTGCTTTGTTTGTACAAACAGAAGTTTAAGGTTTGGCAAACATGCTGGAGAAGGTCTGGCAGCAGCAGATGGCAGGAACAGTGAGCAGAAGAGAACCATGCCTGACCTTGGGCTCTGCTGGAGGGGAACTTGGGCTGGCTAGGACTGCCTGGGACCATCGGACTTCACTCACAGCCTCTAGCCCAAGAGGGGGCTTCCAAAGACAGCATTTCCATCCTCTGGTTGAAGTCTCAAGCCCAAAGTTAAGAAGACTAGCGAGGGGTAGGCACTAACAAAAAATGGTTTCACCAGATGGGCTGTGAGAGGAGCGAACATCCCCCACCCTCCATCAACAGCAGGGGCTGGGTACCACCATCCCATTCAGCGCCACATT
>SJXQ01006673.1:114027-126630 GCA_006408695.1 Aepyceros melampus | reverse complement strand
GCGTGGGCGTTCCGGCCCGATTCTTAAGAAGCGCCGCTGCCCGCGTCTCCGCGCCTCCTTGCCCAGCCCCCACTTGCTAGTGGTGGGTGCAGGCGTCTGCTCTGCCTCTCCGCCGGGGAATCACCGCCGGGCTCGCAACCTGCTGGTCTCAATCACCATTCATTTTTCCTCCCTGCCATGTGCCTCCAAGACTCGCCACAGATTCGGCAGTGAGAGTGCTTCCCGGCATTTGGAAACTTCTCTCCCTTTGAAACTCTTTTCCCGGGACAGGACTCCCTTCCTGGGACGGAGATCTCTCCCCACCTCCTTTGTTTCTCTTTTCGTCTTCTGTGTTTTTCCTACCTGTTTTTGAAGACAATGTTCTGCTTTTCTGGATGCCTTATGTCCTCTTCTCGCATTCAGAAGCTGTCCTGTAGAATTTACCCAGTGTTGAGATGTTCTTTTGATGAATTTGTGCAGGAGAAAGTGGTCTTTCCATCCTATTCCTCCGCCATCTTAGGTGCCCCCCGCCCCCGCACATGTCTTTCTAAACTGTGATTTCCTCAGGGTTTAGCCACACAGCCTGAACTGCAGGGCATGGTGAAGCGAAGATGCGGAAACCCCAGCATCACCCGCTGATACTCAGAGTGAACTGCTGCAGGAGCCTGGTTCGCACAAGGAGGCCCTCCACAAGCCCACTGGAAACGTGGACTCTTGGAAAAGATGTGCTTTGGGTAGTGTCTGCTGATGATGTCGTGCTTTCTACACTTGGAACTCGGTATTGCTGGGGTCTCCATTATGTTTTAATTGGAGGCTACACAAAGCTTTTCTAATTACAAACTAGAATTCTGGTGAAGTGGAGCATGGAAGGAACGTGTGCCTCCTGCAGCATTCAGGCCAGGCCTGCGGGCACCACCTCAGCGGCACCTCACAGCGGACACATGGTGGACACTTTCCTTGGCTGGAGACTATAGAAGGACCTGAGGCCTCTCGGGGCAGTTAGATTTCTGTCCAGGAAAAGAACACTGACTTTACTAAAATAATGTTAAAATAACTCTCCTTCATTTAAGTCCTTATTGAGCATGGTATTATTTCTGAATTTTTTACTTTTAAATATACTGATTTTAAAAGATTCTGAAAATATACACACGCAATTACATCTGTTTGTTGTATTTTATGAACTCTGGTTTTTTCAAAGTCTCTCAGGAATAAATGAATAGCTTTTTTCATAATTGAAAATGCCTCTACTGGGGCTCCCCTCATAGCTCAGTTGGTTAAAAAAAAATCCGCCTACAATGAGGAGACCCCAGTTCAATTCCTGGGCTGGGAAGATCTGCTGGAGAAGGGACGGGCTGCCCACTCCAGGATTCTTGGGCTTCCCTGTGGCTCAGCTGGCAAATAGTCCGCCTGCAATGCGGCAGACCTGGGTTCAATCCCTGGGTTGGGAAGATCCCCTGGAGAAGGGAAAGGCTCCCCACTCCAGTGTTCTGGCCTGGAGAATTCCTGCATAGTCCATGGGGTTGCAAAGATCGGACACGATTGAGGGACTTTCACTTTTCACTTACCTCTTAGGTAGATTAGAATTACATAGAAAATTTTGGTATCAAGTATACGTTACTCTTAGTTATAACCGTAAATTAGAACAAGATCTTCACACTCTCTTAATTTCTTTAAAGCCTCTTTAATTTCCTTATTTATGAAGAAGGACAGGAGAACACATCTTGGTCTTACTGTGAGGACTGACTGAGATCTGTGTCGAGCACTGGGCGCCCCCACGACTGATCCGTGAACAGGAGGTCCCTGCAGGTCAGGGGTCGGTCACGTGGAGTCCGTGTCTCTCTCTGTCTCTTAGAAGAGGAGCTGAACGAATAAGCAGCACTCAGTAACGGGGGAACAGTGAGTGGCACTCGGTGATTGGCTGAGCGTGCAAGCTTGGCGCACGCCTGCTTAATGGGGAGAACAAGTGAGTGGCACTCAGGTGATGGCTGAGCGTGCGAGCTCGGCGCACGCCTGCTTAATGGGGAGAACAGTGAGTGGCACTCAGGTGATGGCTGAGCGTGCGAGCTCGGCACACGCCTGCTTAATGCGTCGGCCTCGCAGTTAATTGGGGCTGGCACTGTCACCCCCTAATTCCCAGACAGCAGGACAAGCTCAGGTTCTACCCGTGGCTCTTCCAGGGCCCCAGGCTCTGGTCAAAGCGGCTGCCGGAAGCCGCCCCTTCTGACAGCACAGCCAGCTCCCCTTCAGCCGCCTCCAGCCCTCGTGCACCACACGCGGTCCGATTTGGATGTTCCTGTGAACCCAAGGCATCAGCCGAGACATTTTGTGAAGGTGACCTTAAACCGAGGTGCTCAGTGGTCTGAGGCATCCATGAGATGGTTGGAACATTTACCAAACCACATGCCTGATGGTCGGGACTCCCAACAAGTCTGTTGAGCCCCTGGCATCTGAAATGTATGACCTTCACCGCAGTATATATTTTTTATTTTTACCTTTTTTTTTTTTTTTTGAGGAAGCATTCTTTTTTTTTTTAATTTTTATTTTTACTTAATTTACTGTATTGGTTTTGCCATACATTAACATGAATCCGTCTCGGGTGTACATGAGTTCCCAATCCTGAATCCACAGTATATTTTGAAGGATTGCAGAATTGAGTACATTCTGTCATTTAAATTTGCAGGCTGCATTTTAAATATTTAGCTCTACTTTACACGGCATCCTCCCAAACTGTGTCTTACTTTCCCAGGCCTCTGATCACCTTGGGTCAAGAAGTCTGGGAGGAACCAGTCTTCCTCAGTAACACGCTGTACCTGTGTTTCCAGTCCAGCGAACATTCGCTGAGCCCACAGTATACAGGCGGCCCTGTGACACTGATGTCGGCATCCTGACTCCCTCACGTCATAGATGGGGAATTAAGGAGGGAAACACAGCTGACCCAGCTCTTGTGTTTAAAGTAGCCAGTCCTGGTGACCACAGCCCCGGAGGGGAGGAGCTGGGGGCCAGGGCTGGGGCTGGAGAGGATGCTCTCGTGGCCCCAGGACAGGTGACCAGAGCTGGACCGGTGCCAGCCATCTCCCGAAAAAGTGCGGGAAGGAAACAGTATAAATGCTGCTTTAAAGTGATTCTTCATTTCATCCTTTGCAGATGTTTCTTCATGGATGTTTTATATAATGAAAATGATATAGGAAACCACTCCAAAATTAACATATTTAAAAATAACTAGAATGTGCCATCAAAACAACTTGGCAGCCTTGTTCTATAGGATAGAAATTAATAATAATACCCATCCTGAGACAGCCTATCCTGCCTAATATTGCTGTTGTTAAGTCACTCTGTCATGTCCAACCCTTGGCAATTCCACGGACTGCAGCATGCCAAGCTTCCCTGTCCTTCACTATCTCCCAGAGTTGCTCAAATTCATGTCCACTGAGTCAGTGATGCTATGTAGCAATCTCACCCTCTACTCATCTCAATCTTTACCAATATCAGGGTCTTTTTCTACGAGTTGGTTCTTCACATCAGGTGGCTACAGTATTGAAGCTTCAGCTTCAACCCAATGTCAGGTTCAAGTAATGTCCATGAACCCCCCCACACTGCTGCCAAAGGTTAGACACAGAAGCAGAGGCTGTTCCACTCCAAGTTCAGATTCTCTGGTGGCCAGGTCCAGACACGCCGGGTCATTTTCATCTCACGACCTTTCACCTGCGGCGCTGCGCTGTGTCCCTGGGGATACTGCTCTCCCTAGAGACGTGGGCGAAGTACTCGGCAGGTTCTGCGCTCTTGTCCCGTTGTCTAATGAAGCTAACACTTTGAACATGACTTTTGTGGCATTTTTGCATTACTTTATGTTTACATATCTAAGTACATAAAATCAGTCATCTTGATATGTCAAATACTAATGTACTGTATAAATTAATGTTATAAAAGTGCAAAAGTCATGTACATTTATAGATATGTCAAAAGAGATAAAAAAAAATATGCCAAAATAATAAAGAGGATTTACCTTGGGTTCATGAAAAAAGGTTTTCCTTCTTTAGTATCATTTTATTTTCAACAAATTTTAACATAAAATAAAAATTTATAATCAATAACTGTAACAGTAAATATTACTTAAAAAACAAAGCCACAAGGTCATTAAAAAATCAGTGGAGAAGCTAGCCTTCAAGGATCTGAAAAAGGTGCTCTAGCGAGGAAAGTCGACTCAAATTCTCACTTACTCAGACTGACTTGATAGAGTTTAATTAACATTACATTGCAGAAGTCCGAAGCCTTCCAGTGCAGGCTTTGGTGGCCCACCATGGTTGCCCTCTGTTCCCACAGGAGGAGCGTGAGGCTCAAGGTTGATGGACTCACTGTCGTGGGGTCTGTGACTGCATGATGGTGGAGCTGGGGCTCTGGGCCGCCCGGTTACCGCGGGCTCACTCCCTGATTCCTCCCCCAGCTGGCTGTGCCCTCGGGATGGCCGATTATGCTCCGGGGGGCTTCCCTGAGTGGCCCTGGAACAGAAGCCAATGTGAGTTCCAAAGGAGAGTGAGACAAAGAGGGTCCAGGAAGGAGCCAGCAAGTGCCTGCCGCCTGCCCTCCTCACAGGCTGGCTAGAAACCGAGTATCCTTCAAGCCTGACATCCTCCCATCCACCCGTGTCTGCTGCCTCGCTTCAACATCCACCCCCTACCCCCGACCACACCTGGGCTCCTCTGTGGACTTTTTGGAGGAGAAGAGGAACAGAGGCTTGAAATATCCTTTCTACTAATCATGCAGACAAGCCTCCAATATTCATTTTGGAAGCCTTGAAATCACCTAGGAGCAAACACAAGTTAGCTGACTTTTTATTCCCCAATGGAACACTAGCACAGTCCCCAAACTCCTGCAAGTGATTATACGCATTCATTCATCCATTGAACAGATACTCCGTGAATGCCAAAGACAAGCCCAGCCCCACAGAGAGGTGAGCACACTACCCAGCATGGTCCTCGCCTCGGAGGAGTCACGTTAAGAGGAGACAGCCACATGCAGCTCGTGAACAGACAGTGACCCCCAGGCTGAGGGGCATACTGCGGGCTATCTCACAGGTCAGTGTCTGGGGTGATGTTGAGGCCAAACTTCTGGTTCTGCACATCTGATCAAAATAGAAGTGTCGGAGGTGTCTGTGCAGGGACTGGAAATAGATGTTTCTTCACCATCAAGGACCCGGGATGAACAGCAGGAGAGCATCTGACAACCTGTACCCTCCATGGGTGAGGCTGGGTCTTTGTGAGACGGTCTCCTTCCTGATAAGAATCCCCATTGTTGGAAGAGCAAACCTCTTGTCACGTGCATAACGCACCATGTGGTCTGTAGGTCACGAGCGGAGACACCCAACCGCAGACCGAGATACCTGGGCGTGGGGCCGTTCAGCCCTGCAACACCTGGACCCACTGTGCTCACTCCACAGACCAGCACTGAAACAGACATCCCCCATAGCAATGACTGCACATATGAATCTAAACTCGCACTATAATTACGCTGGATCACCATCTAAGAGTAAAATTGATCCCCACAGGGATATTCCCCATGAAATTATGTTTCCTTCTAAAAATAACGGCCAAATTTGACTTTCACCCGAGACCCATCAGAAAAAGGGAGAAGAGGTGAGACAATAAAAGGTTTTATCAACGTTGAAGCCCCGGGTAACGAACCTCGTGAGAGCACACGGAGAGCTCAGGAGACGCCGCTTAGGTGACGGTTACAGGCTCACAATCTGCCTCTCGCATCCCGGAGCGGCATGCTCGGGGCACCGCTTTATTGTCAAAGTTGGGTACACACAGGAGGAAGTCTTCCTGTTACTATCAAGCTACGTCTTTCTGATACTACTTCCCCCTCGCGTCTAAGGCGGACAGCCTCTGCCGCGTATCAATAATACATCAAGAGCAAGTGCACCTTCAGGTTCTGACAGAGCTCTGACATGTTTAAGCTACTGTGTCTGTGATGATTAGAAGAAGGAGAGTCTGGGATTCATCAGCGGCAAAGGCATGAGTCAATTACAGATGCCGTGGACACAACGCAACTCTGACCCATGGTCCTGACCGTCCTGTGTCCAAGCTCCCAAACACCCGTCTACTACTCCCGAGGTCTTTGCCATCCCCGTCAGTGTCTAGAGTTGTGATGGTAATTACACCCTGAAACAAGGCTCTGTTTCCCAACACACTTCCTTCCTGCGGTTTGTCTTACCACAGCCCGAATCTCTGGAGAGCTTTCCGGAAACTGCAAAGGACGTGCTTCAGGGTCTTACAGGCAGTGAGGTCATGTCCTGAGGAGCGAGGGCACCTTTCAGCCCAGCCCGCTCTGCTGGAAGGATGCTCTCTGCGCCCCTCCCCGACCCTCCGCACACTTCCCCAGCATCACAGTCGGGTCCTGGATGCTGAGCGCCAAAACCGACCGAGAGCCCAGCCCACGGGGAGAGCTGGGCATCTTGGTCTCTCCGCTCCTTCTCCATCTCCTCTGTCTCTGACTTTCGGATCCGATATTCTCTTTCTGTCTTGAGAACCCATATATAGGCTGTGATAAGACTTGGGTCTGAGCTAAGATAAGATCTAAACAGCTTGCTGTTTCCTGGCTTGGACACTATAGGTTCAAACTCAATTTTTAGTGTTTATTTTCTTATGCCATTGATCCTTTGTACACTTTCCCAGTCAAAGAGGAGCAGAAGTCAGGTATTCCTGGATAACATACTAATATCACCAAAGCCTGTCTGTGAATCAAAGAATTGGCTTGATTCTCATCAAAAATAAATAAATAGATAAGTGTGTGTGAGGTGATGACATGTTAATTAACTCAACTATGGGATTCTCTTGCAATGTTTATGTGATAATATATCAAATCATTACTTTGTGCACTAGAAATATATTATGATCTTATCTGTCAGTAAAGCAGAAGAAAGAATGGATTGTGATTGGATCAAAATGAGGATGTGAGGTGAACTATCTCATATATGATGAACAGTTTCAGCATTAAAATCCATCCAACCTCAGAAGACAAACATAAAACAATGCGAAGAGCAAAAGCATAAACCTGGACTCAAGCAGACACAGCAGACTGGAAAGTGAGTCACACGAGCTGCCGCCGCTTCCGGCGGTGAGTGGAGGCCGAACTCCAGGCCCTGGCCTGGCTTCCTAGACCCTGGACAGGAAGCGCCTCTCTTCACCAGAGGCATGTCGTGGGCAGCCTTTGTTTCTGACAATGCAACAGAACTGTTTTATTCAGACCATACACGTGAGAAGAAAATTTCCTTTGCAATAAAGGCATGAAAGCTATTAGGAGGACATAGATGTTCATGCTCTGTTCAGCTAAGTTAAATTATATCCTGTCAAGTGCCACGTTTTTAAAGACAAAGTCTAAAGATGATTTTGGCACATGTATACACCTGGTCACAGTGCCCCAAATAAGATTTCTCAGCCCGAAAAGGTCCTGTGTCTCCTGTCCCAGGCAACCCCACCCTAGAGGCAGCCACTGCTTTGCTTTCTAACACCTTAGATCACGTGTGCTCGGACTAGTATATTCCACGTAAACAGAATCGTGGACTGTGTCTTTTTGGTCTGGCTTCTTCTGTTCACAAACAGGTCAGTGAGAATCACCCTTGAAGCTGGGCGTCTGGATAGTTTGCTGCCTTTAATCATGAACAGTCTGTTTTAAGAATACATCTCCCAGAGCTTATTTATTCCCTTGTTGGTGGGACTTACGTGTGATCGAGCTTCTGGCTGTCATGAGGGTGAATTCACCAAGACTCTTCCTTCTGAGTCTTCTGTAGACACGCAACTCATGTCTCTTCATGGAAATGGGTTGGTTGGCCATAAAGCACCTACAAGCTAACTTTTAGGACATTACCAAACGCTCTTAACTCCCATAAGGAGGGGTGAAGGCCCATTTGCTCCACCTCCTCAATATCCTTGCTGCTTCCAAGAGGTGGAATAAAAATTCTTACTAGAAACTCATCCTGCTCTCAGGGATATACTCAGGACAGCAAGCAATAGTCATGGCAGGTGACTTTCAAAGTGAATGAAAGTCGCTCAGTCATGGAACTCTCCAGGCCAGAATACTGGAGTGGGTAGCCTTTCCCTTCTCCAGGGGATCTTCCCAACCTAGGGATTGAACTCAGGCCTCCCACATTGCAGGGGGATTCTTTACCAGCTGAGCCACAAGGGAAGCCCAAGAATACTGGAGTGGGTAGCCTTTCCCTTCTCCAGCAGATCTTCCCGACCCAGGAATCGAACTGAGGTCTCCTGCATTGCAAGCAGATTCTTTACCTTCAGAGCTACCAGGGAATCCTGCTCTCAGGGAGATACTCAGGACAGCAAACCCTGGTCACCGTGGCGACCCCCAAAGTCAGAGGCAGAGGTGAGACTGGAGGCTGAGCTGCCCACCACTCCTCGTCATGTGCCTCCCACACGTCTCGTCAGTGGCAAGGGGAGGGACTTCAGCCATTTAAGCGAGGGGGGCGGCAGATGGGCTTGGAGACCTAGGAGCAGCGGCATCGTGAAATCAACAAAGCCCCCAAGGCTTTCCCAGCCGACCCTGTCTCTGCCCCTTGACATGACTGCAGGACTCGGGACAGGCCGTGTCCTGCTAACAGCATGACCAGAGTCTAGACAGACAGCGCGAGCGCCCAAGTCACCAGGGAGAGGGCTGCAGAGAGAAAGGGCGGGGCCATCCCAGCCTGAGAAGTGAGTGACGGGGGGGGGGGGCAGTGACCTGGCAGCTTCTCCGGCCTCGCCAGGCACCCGCTCCACGCCCAGAAGGCGCAGGGCTGACAGGCCTCACATCACAGATCAGCCGCGACCATCGTGGGCTTTTCACTGAATGACCACCTATGTTTCATCTCTAGAAAAGCCCCGGGCTCCTGTGATTTTGCCACCACTTTGCCAGTTCTCACAGAAACTTCGTAACCCCTGTCCACCGCCAGACGGAGGCTCACCGTCCCCGGGGTTGCTGCCCTTCAGCTCTCAGAGGGGACCCTCCAGCCGGAAGGTCAGGGGCCAGCCCACGGGAGCTGCCGGCGCCCCGCTCCGTGCTGATGGCTCTGCCCTGAGAACACGCTTGGTTGCTCACCAGGCTTCTGTCGTCAGAATGAGGCAGAGATGTGTGATTTTTATACTTTTTTTCCTGTCACACTAGTTTAACTTCTTTAACTTCCTGGGCAAGTGCTCTGTGCTCAGCCATCCACAGAGGCATCACACCAGGTCCTGGAGATTCCTGGAACTTTCTGCTTGTAAAACCACCCACAGATACGTTCCCTAGATTTGCGTAGTATTTATTATGTACTGGTGATGGGGCTTCTGTACTCACTGTATTTCTAACCCTTAAGATGCCGGAACGATGAGATCAGTCGGGGTGAGCCCAGTGGCGCCCACCTCTGCGGTCAGCTGGGAGGTGACGGCTGCAGCGGTGACAGGCTCGTTGCCACCCCGACCCCAGGGAAGCAGCCGGCAGGTAACGTCCAGCCCGTGCGATGGTTGACCGGTCCTGGCAGCCAGAGCAGGAGCAGGGAAGCTGGCTCTCCTCTGAGTGCAGGGAGACGGTCTGCAAGCAGCTCGCATCTGGAGATGGCAGAAGCCTTTTACTGACTCGGTGTGACACGCAAGTGGATTGTCGCTGATTTTGCAACACAGTGAAGAATTCATATTCGGTGCAATAAGCCTACGGAACAGCTACAGGAAGAGCTGTGGAGACGAGAGCATTTTTAATTGTCAGATGAAACAGAAAACACACCTCCTCCCCGTCCTCCCCGTCCTCCCCGTCCTCCCTCTCAGAGCGGGGCACCCAGCAGCCTGCAGTGAGGACGCACTGCTGCCTGAACCAGGGCGCTCATCTGGCGTTGGAGCGGAGTCATTGCCCGGCTCCACAAACACTGCTCGTTTGCGTGCGTCTTCATCCAAAGAATGCTCCCTGCTTGGTCCTCTGGACCTTGTCCAAGGCAAAATTAAATTTAAAAATTTATGTCCACCAATAAACCTAACTTCTTTCTTTGGAAATAAGGCTCGTCAGCCAAAGCCAGGATATCTGATGAAGACGCAGAGGGTGGAGGTGGCTCCCCCACCGGGCACCTCAGTGCTTGCAGAAAACAAAACTGTCTCCGCAGGACTTTCTGAGTCTGAGGCTCTGGCTCCAAAGTCCAGACTTGGCGCACACCCTGAGGGCCCCCCCCCCCACCCCCCCCGCCTGTCCAGGGCTCAGGACTGGAAACTCGCAGCTTCTTGGAGGACAAGGGCAGAAACTGCAGAGGAAACCGCAGCGTAGATGCAAACATCCAAACTGGGGACACAGTGTCTCTCGTCCTCCTTCCTGAGACGAACCTCAGTGAAGCAAAGGGACTCCTGGGACCTGAGGAAAGGTTTGGACAGGCACGTGTGGAGCGGGCAGAGGAGCGGGAGGCCCTGGTGGAAACAGGAGGCCAGGGAGCGAACCCGATGCGGGGGCCGCGGGGGGAGGGCAGGAAACCCCCAGCCAGGGCTCTGTTCCCGCCGAAGAGCGGGGGTCACAGGAAGTGAGTCCCTCGCCGTCAGAGGACCGGAGGTGGGAGCAGCGTGAACTCGCCCACGGAGGACCCCCTGGCCTGTGATTCCCTGCAGGAGGTTGGCACAGACGGGCAGCAGCACCTCCGCCTCTTAGGTGCTTGAGACCACCTCAGCTCCTGCTGCTCTGAAATACAGAGCATTTGTAGGGACGCTGGAGCAGAGATGCCAGGGAGAAGTGAAGCAAAGGGACTCCTGGGACCTGAGGAAAGGTTTGGACAGGCACGTGTGGAGCGGGCAGAGGAGCGGGAGGCCCTGGTGGAAACAGGAGGCCAGGGAGCGAACCCGATGCGGGGGCCGCGGGGGGAGGGCAGGAAACCCCCAGCCAGGGCTCTGTTCCCGCCGAAGAGCGGGGGTCACAGGAAGTGAGTCCCTCGCCGTCAGAGGACCGGAGGTGGGAGCAGCGTGAACTCGCCCACGGAGGACCCCCTGGCCTGTGATTCCCCGCAGGAGGTTGGCACAGACGGGCAGCAGCACCTCCGCCTCTTAGGTGCTTGAGACCACCTCAGCTCCTGCTGCTCTGAAATACAGAGCATTTGTAGGGACGCTGGAGCAGAGATGCCAGGGAGATGCTATCTATCTGTCCACACCCATTCAAAAACTGTATCATGTGCTTAATTCTGAAAGGCAGAATGAAGGGGTCCCTCTTCTCTGAGCAGAGAGAGGCTGGAGGGCTCAGTGGGGCTGGCAGAGGCTCCTTCTGCCCTCGCTGGCCACTGGCCGCAGAGGGACCCAGAATCCACACTCAGAAGAGGAAAAAGAGCATCTCTTGTCTGGGTTTTTTAAAGCTGCATTGCAGGTAACTGTCTATTACCGTAGCTCCACTCTGGACTCTTTCCTAGAAGAATCCACTGGCCCTGAGCTGTCAAAGGCTGATGGGAAAGGCTCGCCCTCTCAGCAACTGGAAACAATTTATCCTGGTGGTTTTTCCTTGAATCACAGAAGCCGACCTCCATTAACTTTATTATGATGTGAGATCTGTTTCTGAAGGCTTCTACTACTAAAGACGAAACAGTGTACATGAAGATTTTAAAATAATCTGCGGAGTTTCCTAATACCTTCACTGCTGGTCGCCTCAATCTGTCTCTGTTATGTGACCATTGTGAGGAAAGAAGTCGGCTTCCTCTTTTATGTGAACGATGGAGCTTTTTAAAAATAAGTCAGTAGAACCGAGTATGAACTGCTGGCTGTTGTGAATACGTCAGGAACAGGGCTGTGATGGGATTTTGTCTGCCGGGGTCTTGCATTAACGTGGGCACTGAGGTTGTCACACAAGCAGTGGTTGTGAGCACAGCTTCCCCCACCCCCACCCCGCCCCGGCCCAGGCGCAGCCAATCATGATTTTCCCTTTGTCACCGAGTTTCCTGCGGTCTCATCATTAGGACACAGACTGGTCTGTAGATCCGAGGTCCC
This sequence comes from Aepyceros melampus, assembly GCA_006408695.1. NCBI lineage: Eukaryota > Metazoa > Chordata > Mammalia > Artiodactyla > Bovidae > Aepyceros > Aepyceros melampus. The sequence continues at coordinate 114,691 of SJXQ01006673.1, read as the reverse complement.
CTCCCAAACTCCACCCCCGGGGAGACAAAGGAGCGCACACTTGGGGACAAGTCGTAGGAGGCGCCCCGAACGGACCAGGTGTGGGGAGCTTTGCGGAGAAGCCTCCAGGGATCTGGGAGGACACGAGAGCCTGGCTGGAGCCAGACCTCAGCTCCGCCAACCCGGTGACCTTCAGGGTCGTCCCCAGCTCTGCCCACCTCCCGGAAGCCACTCCAGGTGACCATGTGTGTCTCCCCATGAACATCTGGCTGGGGGTGCAGATCAGAGGCCCTCCTCCAAAGCTGCCGAGCGCTGTGCAATAGGAGTTGGTGGAGGAAGCCTGGGGGCGATTTCTGAGGGTGAGAAAGCTTGGCCGGGACACCCTGGAAGAGCCCCCTGGAGGGCTGGTCCCGGAGACCGAGCGTGGAGGGACCTCAGCACGTTGCTCTGAGGGCTGATACGGCGCTTGCCACAGATGAGGTCTGCGCAAAGGAAGCAGGCTTGGGGCGGGGGACTGGCCCCGGCGCGCAGACGTGAAGGCAAGAGGGAAACGGGCTTCCCCCAAGAAGCCGAAGTCAGGATGCGCGGCCGGAGGGGTCTGCGTCCTCTCAGACAGTCGACTCTGCCTTTGCCCTCCTCCACGCCCTGTGGGAACACAGCTCCCTGGTCCGGCCGCTGGCGACCG
>SJXQ01006673.1:98090-113778 GCA_006408695.1 Aepyceros melampus | reverse complement strand
TGTCTCTAGTCGCTCAGTCGTGTCCGACTCTTTGCGACCCCATGGACTGTAGCCCACCAGGCTCCTCTGTCCATGGGAGTCTCCAGGCAAGAGTCCTGGAGCGGGGCCAAGCCCTCCTCGTCACTCCTCAAGTTAGAAATACTGGGCTTCCCTCATGGCTCAGATGGTAAGGCATCCGCCTGCAATACAGGAGACCCAGGATCGATCCCTGGGTGGGGAAGATCCCCTGGAGAAGGAAATGGCAACCCACTCCAGTGCTGTGAAAATCCCATGGACAAAGGAGCCTGGCGGGCTACAGGCTACGGGGTCGCAAAGAGTCGGACATGACTGAGTGACTGAAGTCACTCGTGGTACTCTTAAATCCGGGAATATCTGGAAATATCTGAGCAGTCCAGAGACCACCCTTGTGCGCTGGCATCAGGTAAAGTGACGAGAGAGCTGAGCTGACATTTAAAGAGTGATTGAATCCCACAAAGCTGGGATGATCCTGAAACAGCCCGAGAACCTGCAAGACAGTCTTTGCCTGTTGGTTACCCAGGGCGTTTTCCCAGGGCCTGGAACTGGCGGTGGGAGTTGTGGTCATTCAAAGAGAAAATGAAAGGCCTGGCGAGAAGGTCTATTCATGTGAGTCCCAGGCAAGACATCAAACCCACCAGCTTCCTTGTTTTCAGGCCTCTGTTCCCTTGTCTACAAAACAGGTTTCATGAGAACTAACTCACAGAAGTCTTGAGAATGGTGCCTGGCACAGGACACGTGCTTAATAACTGTCAGTTCCTTCCGTCCTCGTTGCTCCCGGGTCTACCCTGCCTCCCGCCTGTGCCAGGCACAAACATATGCCAGAGGGTCAGTGGGCAGAATCTGACTGGAGAAGAAAACCGGTTAGTCCGTCTCAAGGAGCAGAAGAGCCAAGTAACCCTGGGTGCGGAGCAGTCTTGTAACTGTAAACAGATAATACAGGGAACATTTAGAAGAAATTATGTTTACTTTACTGAAAAATGGTCTCACAAAAATAGATGAGATGCTTAAAATTAGCACTAAATAACAAGAATTAGCTAATTACCAATATGAAATATTAAGTGGTCTGAAAGAACAATGGGAAGGAAATTGCAGAGCAGAAATCGCACTAATGTCCAGAGGAGACACATTAATAGAATTGCACTTTCCTATTAAAATGAGTCACTGATTGACTGTGAGCGATGCATTGACTGTGAGTCTGAGCTCTGGCAGCCACGGCAGGGCCAGGAAGCCCGACGCGCCGCGCGGCCGGTGTCACTGCCCAGCGTCCTGCACCTCCTTGTGAAGAAGCACAGTCTGGTCTACATCAGGTTCAGGGAGAAGGATGTCAACTTTTCTATAAAGTGGGATGGTATGAACCAGAATCAAAAAGTAATAAGGCACAGGAAATTAATAAAACCGACGTTCACACTCGTGGGTGAAGGCATGTTAACCCATGCTGGCGGCTGTGCACAGAGGTCCTGAGCTTCTGAAAAGCGGTTCTGTCAGCTTACAGAAAATGTACACTCTGACCACTGTTTCCACTCCTGGGAATAATTACAAGGAAGCAACCAATGACGTGTAGATCCAGGTCCCCTCACACTCTCCAGTGATACTGTGTGGTGTTGCCGGCGAGGGTGCGTGCTGTCTAAGCTCTCTCTGTGGACAGTTTGATAATAATCAAACCGGCAAAAGCAGCAGCAGGGTCTGACCGCTATGCACTGGAATGTTAAATGATGCTGAGAATGAAATACCCCTTTCCTAAACCGCTTTGTGCTAATCTAAGCTCTAAATAATTGCTAAGGTTCCTATTGAGTTTTAATAGTATATGTTAACTTCAAGTTATCATGTTCTATTGTGCATTCTTTCATAACTTTGTATTCCTGGCAAACTCTGGATCTAAGACATGTTACACACGCTCTCCCCCTCCAACAGTAAGCCCCTTCAGGGGTGGTGCACCCGGCTTCTAAACAGCAGACTCGCAGTGAACACAGTGACGCTGTGATTATAAACACAAAGTAACAGAACGTGCGAACCTGCAACAGCTCACTCGGAGGTTTTGTGTTTAAAATTTTAAACAGTGAAAAAAATTAAAATGATAGAACAGTGTGAACTTTGAGGCATAATGTCATGGTTTGGGAATTTTACTCAAGCACTGAAACCCTTACTGAACTTGAACCGTATCGTGGAAATTGACCTTATCCTATACAAGCAGTTGTTGCTGCTTTCAAATAAAAGAACAATTCAGGAAACAGCATTTTCAGCACCAGCACAGGCAACCCAGGCCTGGAGGCCTGGGCAAGACAGAAGGGGGCTGAGGAGGGTGCTCGGCCATGAGGGACCCCAGAGCAGGAGAGGATGAGGAGGAAGTGGAAATGGGACAAAAACCAGCCTCTGCTGCTGAGGAGAATGAAGATGTAACTGAGGAGGGGCGAGTATGTGGCTGTGAGCCACATGCACACAGCTGTACATGCGTGTGCACACACACACATGTGCACACGTAGACACAACTGCAGGTGACTCTAGGTGTGTGTGCTGCCGCAAAGCTAAGTTAATTGCAGGCATTTCACTAACAGCAAACACGGACGGATGGGTTCGTAACCTATGATGCGAAGTACAGAAACACTGGGGGCGACGGGGCGGGGCTCCTGGTTGTCGTGCGCATGTAGACTGCGGTCCGCGCCAGGGAGCCCGCCTCATCCAGCACTGCTTGTAAGACCAACCCAAGTGAACAGGCGCACAGACAGACAGACTGGAAAAACAGCCTAGCTGTCCATCAAGAGGGGTCTGGTTGAAAAAAAATCATGTTCTTTTTATACAATAAATAGTATGCAGTTTAAAAATGAATGAGAAATATCTCTAGTACACACATTAAGGGAAAAAGCAAGAAGAAAAAAATATTTATTTGCTTGTATTGAAAAAATGATAAATTATATATTGCATTTCCTATAACCTACCATCCAGTTATAAATTCATAACTCACCTTGTCTCATCTGTGACACCTCCCTTCCCAATTTTCTTGAAGAAAAATGTCAGCTGTTGTTTAGTTTCCAAGAGCTGCCGTAAGAAATCATCACCAACTGGACGGCTTTAAACGAGAGAAATCTACCCTCCCCAGTTCAGGGGCTGGAAGTAGAGACCTCCTATCTGGCTACTTCTGTTATTTCACTTTTCTCTTTTCTAATTAAACTTTATTGCAGTGTAGTTGCTTTACACTGTTATGCTAGTTTCTCGGTATAACAAAATAAATTAGCTATCGATATACACTTACCCCTCTTTTTTCGATTTCCTTCCCATTTCGGTCGCCGCAGAGCACTGAGTAGAGTTCACTTTGCTATACAGTAGGTTCTCATGAGTTATCTATTTTATACACAGTAGTGTATATATGTCAGTCCTAATCTCCAAATCCATTCCCATGCCTCTCCCCCCGGATGCCTGTAAATTTGCCCTGTCCGCCTGTGTCTCTATTTCTGCTTTGCAAATAAGATCATCTATACCATTTTTCTAGACTCCACAGTCATTCAGTTCAGTGACTCAGTTGTGTCTGACTCTTTGCGACCCCATGGACTGCAGCACGCCAGGATTCCCTGTCCATCACCAACTCCTGGACCTTGCTAAAACTCACGCCCATTGAGTCAGTGATGCCATCCAAACATCTCATCCTCTGTCTTCCCCTTCTTCCTCTTTCAATCTTTTCCAGCATTAGGGTCTTTTCCAGTGAGTCAGCTCTTCCCATCAGGTGGCCAAAGCATTGGAGTTTCAGTTTCAGCATCAGTCCTTCCAATACATATTCAGGACTGATTTCCTTTAGGATGGACTAGTTTGATCTCTTTACAGTCCAAGGGACTCTCAAGAGTCTTCTCCAACACGACATTTCAAAGCCATCAATTCTGTGGTGCTGAGTTTTCTTTACAGTCCAACTCTAAAAACCATACATGACCACTGGAAAAAAAAAACATAACTTTGACTGGATGGACCTTTGTCAGCCAAGTAATATCTCTGCTTTTTAATATGCTGTCTAGGTTGGTCATAGCTTTTCTTCCAAGAAGCAAGTGTCTTTTAATTTCATGGCTGCAGTCACCATCTGCAGTGCACTGATTTTGAAGTCCAAGAAAATAAAGTCTGTCTCTGTTTCCATTTTTTTCCCCATCTATTTGCCATGAAGTGAGGGGACCAGATGCCATGATCTTAGTTTTTTGAATGTTGAGTTTTAAGCCAACTTTTTCACTCTCCTCTTTCACTTTCAAGAGGATCCTCTTTCAAGAGGCTCTTTAGTTCTTCACTTTCTGCCATAAAGGTGGTATCATCTGCATATCTGAGGTTATTGATATTTCTCCTGGCAATCTTGATTCCAGCTTGTGCTTCATCCAGCCCAGTGTTTCTCATGATGTACTCTGCATATAAGTTAAATAAGCAGAGTGACAATATACAGCCTTGATGTACTCCTTTCCCTTCTGGAACAGCCTGTTGTTCCATGTCCAGTTCTAATTGTTGCTTATTGACCTGCATACAGGTTTCTCAGGAGGCAGATCAGGTGGTCTGGTATTCCCATCTCTTTAAGAATTGTCCACAGTTTGTTGTGATCTACACAGGCAAAGGCTTTGACATAAACAATAAAGCAGAAATAGATGTTTTTCTGGAATTTTCTTGATCTGTGATCCAATGGAGGTTGGCAATTTGCTCTCTGGTCCTTCTGCCTTTTGTAAATCCAGCTTGAAAATCTGGAAGTTTACGGTTCATGTACTGCTGAAGTCTGGCTTGGAGAATTTTGAGCATTACTTTACTAGTGTGTGAGATGAGTGCAATTGTGCGGTAGTTTGAGCATTCTTTGCCATTGTGCTTCTTTGGGATTTGAATGAAAACTGACCTTTCCCAGTCCGTGGCCACTGCTGAGTTTTCCAAATTTGCTGGCATATTGAGTGCAGCACTTTCACAGCATCATCTTTTAGGATTTGAAATAGCTCAACTGGAATTCCATCACCTCCACTAGCTTTGTTTCTGGTGATGCTTTCTAAGGCCCACTTGACTTCACATTAAAGGATGTCTGGCTCTAGATAAGTGATCACACCATTGTGATTATCTGGGTCATGAAGGTCTTTTTTGTATAGTTCTTCTGTGTATTCTTGCCACCTCTTCTTAATATCTTCTGCTTCTGTTAGTTAGGTTCACACCATTTCTGTCCTTTACTGTGCCCATCTTTACAAGAAATGTTCCCTTGGTATTGCTAATCTTCTTGGAGAGGTCCCTAGCTTTTCCCATTCCATCCTTTTCCTCTATTTGCATTGATCCCTGAGGAAGGCTTTCTCATCTCTTCTTGCTATTCTTTAAAACTCTGACTTCAAATGGGTGTATCTTTCCTTTTCTCCTTTGTCTTTCACGTCTCTTCTTTTCTCAGCTGTTTGTAAGGCCTCCTCAGACAGCCATTTGCCTTTCTGCATTTCTTTTTCTTGGAGATGGCCTTGATCACTGCCTCCGTACAATTTCATGAACCCCCATCCGTAGTTCTTCAGGCACTCTGCCTATCAGACTTAATCCTTTGAATCTATTTGTCATTTCCACTGTATAATCGTAAAGAATTTGATGTAGGTCACACCTGAATGGTCTAGTGGTTTTCCCTGCTTTTGTCAATTTAAGTCTGACTTTGGATCACAATAAACTGTGGAAAATTCTGAAAGAGATGGGAATACCAGACCACCTGACCTACCTCCTGAGAAATCTGTATGCAGGTCAGGAAGCAGCAGTTAGAACTGGACATGGAACAACAGACTGGTTTCAAATAGGAAAAGGAGTACATCAAGGCTGTATATTGTCACCCTGCTTATTTAACTTATATGCAGAGTACATCATGAGAAATGTTGGACTGGAAGAAATACAAGCTGGAATCAAGATTGCCGGGAGAAATATCAATCACCTCAGATATGCAGATGACACCACCCTTATGGCAGAAAGTGAAGAGGAGCTAAAAAGCCTCTTGATGAAAGTTAAAGTGGAGAGTGAAAAAGTTGGCTTAAAACTCAACATTCAGAAAACAAAGATCATGGCACCTGGTCCCACCACTTCATGGGAAATAGATGGGGAAACAGTGGAAACAGTGTCAGACTATTTTTTGGGGCTCCAAAATCACTGCATATGGTGACTGCAGCCATGAAATTAAAAGATGCTTACTCTTTGCAAGAAAAGTTATGACCAACCTAGATAGCATATTCAAAAGCAGAGACATTACTTTGCTAAGGTCCGTCTAGTTAAGGCTATGGTTTTTCCTGTGGTCATGTATGGATGTGAGAGTTGGACTGTGAAGAAGGCTGAGTGCCGAAGAATTGATGCTTTTGAACTGTGGTGTTGGAGAAGACTCTTGAGAGTCCCTTGGACTGCAAGGAGATCCAACCAGTCCATTCTGAAGGAGATCAGCCCTAGGATTTCTTTGGAAGGAATGATGCTAAAGCTGAAACTCCAGTACTTTGGCCACCTCATGCGAAGAACTGACTCATTGGAAAAGCTCTGATGCTGGGAGGGATTGGGGGTAGGAGGAGAAGGGGATGACAGAGGATGAGATGGCTGGATGGCATCACTGACTTGATGGACATGAGTCTGAGTGAACTTCGAGAGTTGGTGATGGACAGGGAGGCCTGGTGTGCTGTGATTCATGGGGTCGCAAAGAGTCGGACATGACTGAGCAAGTGAACTGAACTGAACTGAATTTGGCAATAAGGATTTCATGATCTGAGCCCCAGTTAGCTTCCAGTCTTGTTTTTGCTGACTGTATAGAACATCTCCATCTTTGGCTGCAAAGAATATAATCAACCTGATTTCAGTATTGACCATTTGGTGATGTCCATGTGTAGAGTCTTCTCGTGTGTTGTTGCAAGAAGGTGTTTGCTATGACCAGTGTGTTCTCTTGGCAGAACTCTGTTAGCCTTTGCCCTGCTTCATTTTGTACTCCCAGTCCAAACTTGCCTGTCACTCCAGGTATCTATCTCTTGACTTCCTACTTTTGCATTCCAGTCCCCTATGATGAAAAGGACATCTCTTTTGGGTGTTAGTTTTAGGTCTTGTAGGTCTTCCTAGAACCATTCAGCTTCTTCAGCATTACTGGTTGGGGCATAGACTTGGATTACTGTGATATTGAATGGTGTGCCTTGGAAACAAACAGATCATTCTATCATTTTTGAGATTGCATCCAAGTACTGCATTTTGGACTCTTTCGTTGACTATGATGGCTACTCCATTTCTCCTAAGGGATTCTTGCCCACAGTAGTAGATATAATGGTCGTCTGAATTAAATTCACTCATTCAAGTCCATTTTTAGTTCACTGATTCCTAAAGTGTCGATGTTGACTCTTACCATCTCCTGTTTGACCACTTCTACTTTGCCTTGACCCGTGGACCTGACATTCCAGGCTCCTTTGCAATATTGCTCTCTACAGCATCGGACTTTGCTTCCACCACCAGGCACATCCGCAGCTGGCCGTTGCTTTTGCTTAGGCTCTGTCTCTTCAATTTTTCTGGAGTTATTTCTCCCTCTTCTCCAGCAGCATATTGGGCACCTACCAACCTGGGGAGTTCGTCGTTCAGTGTCCTATCTTTTTGCCTTTTCATTCTGTTCACGGGGTTCTCAAGGCAAGAATACTGAAGTGGTTTGCCATTCCCTCTCCAGGGGACATTGTTTTGTCGGGACTCTCCACCGTGACCCATTCGTCTTGAGTGGCTCTACACGGCATGGCTCATAGTGTCACTGAATTAAACAGGGCTGTGGTCCATGTGATCAGTTTGATTAGCTTTCTGTGACTGTGGTTTTCATTCTGATGGGTAGGGATAAGAGGCTTATGAAAGCTTCCTGATGGGAGAGACTGACTGTGGGGGAAACTGGGTCTTGCTTCGATGCCATGCTCAGTAAATCTTTAAGCCAATTTTCTATTGATGGGTGGGTTTTGTTCCTTCCCTGTTGTTTGACCTGAGACCCAAGCTACGGTGGAGGTAATTAAGAAAATAGTGACCTCCTTCAAAAGGTCCTATGTGCACACTGCTGCACTCAGGGACCCCAAATCTGCAGCAGGCCCCCCCCCCATGCTTCCCCTGGAGACTCCTGGACACTTACATGCAAGTCTGGCCCAGTCTCTCGTGGGGTCATGGCTGCTTCCTCCCAGGTCCTGGTGTGCACAAGGTTTTGTTTGTGCCCTCCTAGGGTCTGTTTCCCCAGTCCTGTGTAAGTTCTGAAATCAAATCTCACCGGCCTCCAAAGTCAAATTCTCTGGGCATTAGTCCCTTTTCCAGGTCCCCAGGTTGGGAAATCTGTTGTGGGTCCTACAACTTTTTTTAACAGTGTGAGAACTTCTTCAGTATAATTGTTCTGTAGTTTGTGGGTTGTCTGCTCGGCAGCTCTATGGTGGCGTTAATGGTGACCTCCTCCAAGAGGGCTTATGCCACACCTGAGTCTGCTGCACATAGAGGCCCTGCCCTTGTGGCAGGCCACTGCTGACCTGTACCTCTACAGGAGATTCAAACACAGTTCTGGCTCAGTGTGGGGTCTCTGGGTCCTGGTGACACAAGATTTTGTTTGAGTCCTCTGAGCCTCTCTGGAGGTTAGGTTATGGGGTTTGATTCTAAATGCAATTTCACCCCTCCTACCATCTTTCTGGGGTTTCTCCTTTGCCCTTGGACATGGGGTGTCTTTTTTTTGATGAGACCCAACATTCTCCTGTTGATGGTTTATCAGCAGCAAGTTGTAATTTTGGAGTTCTTGCAGGAGGAGATGAGCACACGTCCTTCTAGTCCGCCATCCTACACTGGCTGAGTAGATTCCACATATATATGTTAATATATTTGTTTTTGTCCGTCTGACTTACTTTACACTGTAAGACCGTCTTTAGGTCTGTCCATGTCTCTACATACAGTTTTATTCTTTGTTTTCATTTCTGATTATTTCTTGAAGATAAATAACCTAAACGTGCAATTACTGAGTTAAATGGCATAAAAACTTCAAGAGCTTTGAAAGCTGTTTCCAAACTGTTTTTTAGCAAGTTCACGTCAGTTTTCTTTTAACTGTTATTGGAGTATAGCTGGTTTACAATGTCGTGTTGGTTTCGGGTGTGCAGCAAAGTGAATCATTATACATACACATATATCCACTCTCTCTTTTTCGATTCTTTTCTATATAGGCCACCACAGAGCATAGAGCAGAGTCCCCTATGCTATACAGTAGGCGCTTATTACTTATCTATTACAGGTATGTGTGTGCGTGCACGCGTGTGTATAAGTCAATCCCAACTTCCTAATTTATTCCTTCTCCACCCTATCCCCTGACAGCCATAGGTTTGTTTTCTACATCTGTGACTATACTTCTGTTCTGTAAATAAATCCATTTGCACCTTTTTTTTAAATTAAAAAATGTTGTTGTTGCTGTTGCTGCACCATGGGGCATACGGGAAATCAGTTCCTCAACCAAGGGTCAAATCTGGGTCCCCTGGAGTGGAAGCACAGTCTTAGCTGCTGGACTGCCAGGGAAGGCCACTGAGCCCTCTGTTTTGGATTCCACGTGTAGGTGATATCACATGTTATTTGTCTTCTGTGTTTGACTTACTTTATTCAGCATGACAGACAGTCCCAGGTCTGGCCCTGTTGCTGGAAATGGCATTACTTTGTCCTTTATGGCTGAGTCATATTCCATTGTTTGTATGCACCACATCTTCTTTACCCATTCCTCTGTGGATGAACACTTACAGCGCGTCCGTGTCATGGCTGCTATAAACAGAGCTGCAGTGGACACTGGGATGCATGTGTCTCCGAGTGTGTGCCCAGGAGTGGGATACTTGGGTCATATGGTAGCTCTATTTTCAGTGTTTTAAGGAGCCTCCATACCATTCTCCATAATGGCCGCACCAATTTGCACTCCCACCAACAGTGTAGGAGGGTTCCCTTTTGTCCACAGTCATGCCAACAATTATTGTTGAAGACTTTTTTGAGGATGGCCATTCTGAATAATGTGAGGTGCTAATCCTTTGTGGGTTGCTTCATTTGCAAATGTATGATTTCCTTTGCTTTATTTCTATCACCAGTAAACAAAAAGACCCATACATTGGGTATTACCATTTACAAAATAATAAAAAATCAGATTATGGATTTAATCGATTTGAAGAGATGCTCTATGCTAGATGTGTTTCTTTGGCCATCATGGGAAAGCGTCAGAAAGGAGGTGCCCGTCACAGGTGGCCCGGGCCTGAGAGCTGTCCTCCGAAGGGCCAGACCGGGTCAGGCCCGCAGCCGGGAACTCACCTTGACTGGGCACACACAAGAACAGGCTGCATGTGGCTGCTCAGAATCCATGGGGGGCCTGACCGGGTGTAGCCAGGTCATGGAACCACGGAGTGCAGGAGCGGGGCCATGAGATGCTCCTGAGCCAAAGAAGGAGCTGGATTCGGTGCCAGCGAGAGTGTCTGCTCCCATAAAACAACTTTATTCATTTCTCCAAATAAATGTGCTATGAAATTTTCAATTAGTCAAATTTATTGACTTTTCTCATTAGCTAACTTCAAGTGTTACAGTGCTTATAAAGATTGTTGTATAATACTTTTAGATTAAAATAAAATTTTATACTTTTTGTTTTTATACATTTTTCTTTATACATTTTATTTAATACTGCCTCCTCTTGAATTGGGCTTCCCAGGTGCACTTGTGGTAAAGAACCTGCCTGCCAGTGCAGGAAACTTAAAAGACATGTGTTTGATCCTTGGGTAAGGAAGATCCCCTGGAGGAGGGCATGGCAACCCACTCCAGTATTCTTGCCTGGAGCATCCCATGGACAATAAGCCTGACAGACTGCAGTCCATGGGGTTGCAAAAGGTAGCACATGACAGGTAGCTCTCACATCTCTTGAATTACTTAGGAATAATTTCAGTTTCCAGGAACAGAACTCAAGTTAAACATAAATATCTTAAGTATGAAGGGATTTTTTTCCCCCAAAATAACTATAAGGGCATTATTTCGGCTCTGTATGTGGGAGACAAAAAATCTGTCACCTCTAAGACCTGACCCTGCCTATCAGGACCATCCCAGGCCCCGCACCCCTCCCCCAGGTGAGAGCTATGTGGTGGGACCTGCACCTTGAGGACCTCAACCCCTCCCCTCCCTGGCCCCCTCCTCCCAGGTCTGGAGACTCAGTATGAAACTGAGGCTACTGTCCATGAGTCAAAACCTGCGTGATCACCAACAGCCCATGCCGTGTGGGTTTTCACTTAATGAGATATCCTGTTTAACACGACACAGCCCACCTAGTGCACGGTCCCCCGCATAGTGTCATCTCTCTTGTTTCCCCAGGGTTTAGCACCATGTTGGGAGGGTCAGCCCTGGGCGGGCAGGGCCTCCCAGGGAGCTCCCTTGTATCCTTTGGTCACTTTGCGCTGAGCTCGGTCACCTTCGCCTCTGCCATCTCTAACAGGGGAGGCTCAAGGTGATTTTTTTTGGAAAAAATAATAAACAAAGGGAGGCGTTTGTATTTAGAGCCCATGGTGGAAGGAAGGGCACCAAGCAAAAAGATGTGTCCTCCTGCCTCCCCTCCACAAGGAGAAGAAGCAGGAACCGATCAGAAGCAGGAAGCGAGCAGAACTCAGTTCCGGCAACAGCACTGAGGGTTTGCCTTTTCCGGGAACCCATCACTCACATAGAGCATCAGTATGCTGGTAGGTAGGCAGGGACCATGCTGCTCAAACATGGGCTCAGCCATGAAACACAGTGTCCCCTTTCCCATAGTGCGCTGTGGTTGTTAGAGTGACTGCACCTCAAATGCTGGAAACAGAAGCCGGGGGACGTGCTGCCTCTCTGGTGCCCGTGGCCCACGGTCTGGAGTCAATCCTGTTTCCGGTTTCTTGTTTACCCCTTTCCCTCCTCTGCTCCCCATGTCTCAGCTGATGCCATTCCACTCACAGCTTGGCCCTCTGTTCATGGTCTGCTGTTTAGGAACCTTCCATCAGAGGGCGATTTGAAACATTTTTCTATCGTGATGTCCTGTTCCTTTACTTCACAGTTGTTTTCTTTTCCCCTTTTTGTATTGTAGTATATTTGATCCATAATAAATTTACAGTGTACAGAGCCGACCCCTGCAACTTAATGTCCATGACACAGTTAGGCAGAAGGCAGGTGACTGTTATCAGGATGCCTCGAAGGAGACCTGCAAACGCCACCAGGATGTTCGGTCTGACTCCAGCCTGGTCAACCTGTCCAGGGATTTCAATTATCCTTCCTCCTCTGCCAAAAAGCTCCCTCCAAGAGAGTTTCTAAGGAGAAATGGCAACCCACTCCAGTATTCTTGCCTGGGGAATCCCAGGGACAGAGGAGCCTGGTGGGCTGCCGTCTATGGGGTCGCAGAGTTGGACAAGACTAAAGCAACTTAGCAGCAGCAGTTTGATGCCAGATATTGAGGTCTAGTTTTCAAACAAAACTGTATACTCCACACCTGAGATCAGCTTCTTAGCAATAATCTAGACGTGATGAGCAGCAGGTAGAAACCCAAGCAAAGCAAAATGCTTCTGTGGACAACTCTCAACTCAATAGGAGGAAATCATTACAGGCAGTGGAAAGTGGGGAAGGAAAGAAGTGATTCTTAAAGAAAAGGGAAAAGGCTGGAAGTGGCATTACAGTGGTAGACATGGATTGCACTTGCTTGCTAGACAGACTTCAGCCAAGGCCACCCTCATCGTGGGGAATGCAAGGCCGGGCTTTGTCCCCACAGAGACCAGCCGCATTGCCCCAGACCTTGTGCACAGTTCCCACCTCATCTCTCCTGGATGGTGGGGCCTGTGAACTCAAGAGCGGGAAATAAGCACTGTCCTGGGCTGAGGAATGCAGCCACCTGTGAGCCATCGGCCTGCCTCCTGGGTGCCAGGGGACCCCAGACCCAGCTTGCTGTGCAGGGTAGCCCTCTGGCCCATCTCTGGTCAAAAGATGGATGGGGAGGGACACTCACAGCTCAATGCCTGGAGCTCCAATCTGGAAGCCCACCCACTCTATCCCCGCCCCCAGTTCCTGCTGCCCGCAGAGACCCTGAACCCTGGGGGGGAAGGTCCCAGATGCCTGAAAAATACATCCTCAGTTGTTGGGCCACTGAAGTTTGGGAGTGTCTCAGCGATTGGACTATTCTGATTAATATGTCATGTCCTTTATTTCCTAGAATGTTATGCTCTTGCAGTCAGAAATTTGGGAATAATCATTCTCTTCTTTTGTGAGGAGCTTCTCAAGTCAGTGGAGGAGGTGGAGACCAGAGCCTTTCCCAGCTCTGCAGGGCCCATCTGCGAGCCTCGGACGAGATGGGAGAGTGTGCAGGTCCTTCTTGGTTTTAGCAACGAGATGCCATTTTGTAGTTTCAGGGGTAGCGTGAAGGCCGATATATAAATATTGTAAGAAAATAGACACAACTCCAACTGACATCAACACAGAGCTTAATCAGGACCAGGAAAGCCTAGAGCATGCTGAGCTCCTGACATGATAAGCGTCCAAGGAAACCCTAGTCTCTGCCAGGTGGGGGCTGTCGAGAGGTTAACTACACACAGGAACCCTCAGCTTCATGACAAATGGGAACTGATCCTCAAAAGGCAGCTTGCTTTTAGCTGGGACAATGCTAACAGCTGTAGATAAGCCTGTGAACAATACCTCCTGGGCATCAGCTTAATCCACACAGACAGGAAGGAAGGAAGCCATTCGAGGACATAATTTAAATAAACCAAGCACTTCACGAGAAAAGAGGCGTGCCAGCCTGCCCACCATCAGGACGCAAACAAGCAGCGGTCCTAGCCCCGTCCTAAGTCGACACCCTCCACGTGAACACATCACACCACGTTCCTGATGTGAAAGGGCCATATCCTTCACTCTGACCCCACAGAGACCCGGGAGTTATGGCCCAGAGCAAGCACTCACCAGTGAAGGTGAAAGTCACTCAGTCATGTCCGACTCTTTGTGACCCAAGTCCATGGAGTTCTCCAGGCCAGAATACTGGAGTGGGGAGCCTTTCCCTTCTCCAAGGGATCTTCCCAACCCAGGGGTTGAACCCAGGTCTCCCGCATTGCAGGCAGATTCTTTACCAGCTGAGGCACAAACGAAGCCCAAGAATATTGGAGTGGGTAGCCTATCCCTTCTCTAGCAGATCTTCCCGACCCAGGAATCAAACCAGGGTCTCCCGCATTGTAGGCAGACTCTTTACCAACTGAGCTATGAAGGCATATCTTACTCAATAAGTATTTTGCAATTTATTAAATAGAGTATGAATAGGCAAACAAACTGTTACAATTCCCAATCAGATGAAAGAGAGAAAACAGCACATCTGTTCGTTGAGAAGAGCCTCTCCTTCCTGAGCCCCACTTCTCCAAGGACCAGAGACACCGAAAGCACTTAAACCACATCTTGTCGCGTGTCCTGTGCAGGGAAGCCCCTGGGCAAACATTTTCAATTTTCTCTGGTTTCATGAGTTTTGTTTCACACTGAATTGGTTTTACACTAATTCAGATTCAAGAGGCTAATTCCCCAGCATGCTGTTGATCATGGAAGGGACATGTCTGCAGTGTGACTTCGCGGGCACCTGGGTGCATAGGGCCTCAGAGCTGTGTGTGAAGCTGCACTTGAGGACTTTTAGCTTAAGTTGAGCAGCATTTTCAGATTCCAAAGCAAGACTTGCGAGTCCAGGCTCAGGGTTGCCTCAGTCTCCAAGGAGACGTTCCAGGCTACCAGGAACCCTGGAGAGGATGTGAACTCTTACCTGTTTTAATATAAGCAGTTAAATTCAAGAGGAATTTAACATCCAAATGGAAGCATAAGGCTGGAAGTTAGAATGCGTTCTGGTTCCCAGCCCACGAGGAGTCACTGAGGTGCCCCAAACCTCATATCTCACAGTGTGATTTCTACAAAAAGGGCTTAGACCTATTCATAAGAATTGGGGGTTTAATAGGCTCCAGTTTCATCAACCACTATAAACACTGTAAAGTAATTAGCCTCCAATTAAAATAACTAAATTAATTTTTTTTAATTGGGGATTTAAAATTCAGAATTTCAGTTAATTCACCAGAGGCTTGTCCTCGCTTTTGTGACTCACCCCAGAGTTCCTAGACACGCGCCTCTAGACTTCTTTGCAGACAGCTTCTTTCTCTTTAATCCAGCACCCCTGCCATCCTCCAAAGCCCTTGGTCCTGAGTCTCCTTTTGCAAACATTCCAACAATTTGTTTTCCAGTCCCACAAGCACAACGCGCGTGGTGTCCCGCGTTCCTCTATGTCAGCGTCACAGATCCAGTTTCTCTGAGGCCCGGCACCCCCTGTGTCAGAACTCGCAGGGTCCCCCAAACGTGTGTATCTTCACTTATTTCTGACCAAATGTGCCGTTTGTCAGGGCATCTAGAGGAACTCACGGTGGGGAGCGTGTGGGCCTCCTCCCCGTGTCCTCCTGGCAGGAAGGCAAGCGGAAGCGGGGCTTCCAGAGAAGGCGGTTCCGGAAGGGGTCAGGGAGGGGCCGCTGCCGCCTCGGACCGGAAGTGGTCTGCTCCGAGGAGCCGCTTCCGCTTCCGGTGTCAGCTGCGGGCGGGAGCGCGCAGGTTCCGCCGCGTCCGCAGGCGCGGGGCGTGAGCGGGCTCTGAGGCCGCGCCGCCCTCCCTCGCGTCTAGAGGTGCCGGGTCTCTGCGCCCCCGCAGATGGAGCCCGGGGTGCCCTGTGCAAGCCTGCCGC
>SJXQ01006673.1:84043-97678 GCA_006408695.1 Aepyceros melampus | reverse complement strand
GGCGTCCCTGGCGGCTGGGACGCGCCCGGAATCTGTCCGCTTCCGCTCCGTTTGCTGACTCCCCGCCGGCTTCCCCCCGCGCCCCGCTCTCTGCGGCCTCCCTGCTTTAGGGCGCACGTGCCTTCTTGCCGGCAACACCGATTCATTCGGTTAGTGCGATCAACTCTACAAAGAAGAAAAGTGTGGGAAACGTCGCCCGGCTGCCTTGTAAGATTCTCACAACTGAGGCCAGAGAACAGAGGGACGAGAGCCCCGCCAACCAGGCAGACACACCCGGCGCTGCGCCGCAGGAAGGGCCTGTCCAGGGCCGGGCTGAGAGTGGGGCGAGGGCCGCCCTGAAGGAGCGAGACGCGGCCGCACCAGTCACACGTGTAGAAACGGCCCCGTTTGTGAAGACAGGTTTCTGTGAAATCGCATGACACGTTTGCAGAATGTGAAGATGTGTGCGCACGTGTGGAAGGAGAGAAATGCGAGCAGGGCAGTGCAACCTTCACCCTGCGGACGGAGGGCAGCTGCGAGGAGACTCGGCGTCCAGTTCTCCACTTAGGAAGTCGCCCAGGGCCAGATGCGGAGAGGGAAGACCCCGGTGCAGAAGGAGAGGGAAGACCCCGGGGGAGAGCCACGTCGGACACGAGGGCTTCTGTGGAGACAGAAACCCAGCGAGCCTGGTCACTGGTCACAGCAGGCTGCGGGGCAGGGGCGCACCAGAGGATACGCTCGGGACCTCACATCGGCTCCAAGCCTGACGGCCTGCTTCCTGCGCTCCTGAAGGCGGGCACCCTATTAAATGTGCAGTAGGAGTTCCTTAAGAAAATGAACGAATGCACGAGCTTGACCTGCTCACAGGCTCCCCTCTGCCGGGTGACAGACGCGAGCCCTCCGAGAGAACCGATGGCTTCACAGAAGATGGTGAGCAGGGCAGTGCTGAGAAACGGCTTCATCTGAGACTCATGGGCAGCCCTGCACCGTGCCTACTGGCCTCCATTTTTTCCTCTCTCAGACCAGCTTCTTCTGCTCTGCTGCTGCTGCTGCTAAGTCGCTTCAGTCCTGTCTGACTCTGTGCGACCCCATAGAGGGCAGCCCACCAGGCTCCCCCGTCCCTGGGATTCTCCAGGCAAGAACCCTGGAGTGGGTTGCCATTTCCTTCTGCTCTAGTTTTACATGAATACACAGGAGGGAGATGCCATCAGCTGAAACTCACACTGGGACCAGATGGTTCCTCAGTCCCACGGTGTGAGCGATTGGCCAGCGGCCCTGGGGAGCGTGGAGGGGCTTCACCAAGGGTCAGCAAGGCTGTTCTGAACATCGGAGCCCGGCCTTGGGGACACATCCTGGATCTGCCTCTTTTCCACTGTAGCCTTACAGTTTTCACATAGGAAGAGTTTCATTAAACAAGCAATCTACTTTTGTCTGAATTCTCTGTCAAGAGATTCGATTTACAAGCAAAGCAGAGGGAAGGAACTGGTCAGTGAGCACCCCTACTTTATTTTAAATGCTTAACAGGCATTCTTAATCCTCACTGAAAAGACTCTGGGAGGTACACACTGTAATCCTGTTTTACAAATGTAGGGACTGAAATTCACAAGGTTGCAAACTTGCTCAGTATCACAGAGCTAGAAAACACTCATGCGGGATTTGTATCAGAGCCTCGGATTCATGATAGGGCTTCGCTGCCAAGCAGTAGGAGAAGTGGCTGTCTTTTCACAGCCTGTCCACAGATGCAGATGTTTATCGGGGATAAAACAGTTTTGTGCAAAGTCTCATGCCTCTGAAGAGACCATGTAAAGCTGAACCCTTGGATTGTGGCTGTGCCTTTTAAAATAAGACGCTCAGAGAGTTTGCAGCTGGTCATGAATCACACCATCATCTGCTTCCCTCTCCCCAAAAAGGGAAAAAAGGGAAAAAAGGGGGAATATTTATAGAAACAGAGATGTGGGTAAAACAGGCTCTTCTTTCCATGTGTATAAAACACGTCAGGGGCCCGGGAGCCCCTTACGACCGGCACCTCAGAGGAAGGTTCCACTAGGAACTCATTTGTGTCTCAGCTGAGAAGGTTGCTTCTTTGTAGCAAAATTGTTATTTAGGATATAAATATTAGCATTCCGTTAACCTCTCCAGGGTCCCCAGGGAGAACCGAGCAGCTTGTGAGGCCCGGGGCTGACACAGGTGCTCAGAGCGCCTCTACGGCTAAAACCAGGCACCACCCAGAGGCCATGGGGCTTGGGAGGTGGGTGGGTGTCCACCAGGGGGACGTGGTGTCAGCGCAGAGGGAGAGGCTTGGTGCCATTGCGGACTGCTCACACAAGCCATCATGAGTTCACTAAAAATAGCAACAATAGCCACCAGCACCGCCAGGGGAGAGGACACAGTGGCTACAGAGCTGCCTGGACCTGGTGCGGCCTCAGGGGCACCGCTGGGGCTTACCACCGGCCCACGTCCCCTCCTCACAGGCAGGAGATCTGGAGGCTGGACGTTAAGCCCCTTCTCTACCAACACTGTCTTGTGCAGACAACTTTGTGCTCTTTTAAAAATACCACCACAAACAGGAAAAAGCATAATAAAGCATTTAACGTGTGACTTTTAAAAAAAATCTCAGTTTTAAAATGTTTGGGGTACTAACTTATCCCCTCAGTTGTGCATAAGGAGTATAAACTATATGTCAAATAAATGAAAAATGACAGATGAAGGAAATATGAAAAAATTGTCCTAACTTTTATGGTAGAAAATGTAGAGGAATGAAAAAGCCTCTTGATGAAAGTGAAAGAGGAGAGTGAAAAAGTTGGCTTAAAGCTCAACATTCAGAAAACAAAGATCATGGCAGCTGGTCCCATCACTTCATGGGAAATAGATGGGGAAACAGTGGAAATAGTGTCAGACTTTATCTTTTTGGGCTCCAAAATCACTGCAGATGGTGACTGTAGCCATGAAATTAAAAGATGCTTACTCCTTGGAGGAAAAGTTATGACCAACCTAGATAGTATATTCAAAAGCAGAGACATTACTTCGCCGACTAAGCTCCATCTGGTCAAGGCTATGGTTTTTCCTGTGGTCATGTATGGATGTGAGAGTTGGACTGTGAAGAAGGCTGAGCACTGAAGAATTGATGCTTTTGAACTGTGGTGTTGGAGAAGAGTCTTGAGAGTCCCTTGGACTGCAAGGAGATCCAACCAGTCCATTGTAAAGGAGATCAGCCCTGGGTGTTCATTGGAAGGAGTGATGCTAAAGCTGAAACTCCAATACTTTGGCCACCTCATGTGAAGAGTTGACTCACTGGAAAAGACTCTAATGCTGGGAGGGATTGGGGGCAGGAGGAGAAGGAGACGACTGAGGATGAGATGGCTGGATGGCATTACCAACTTGATGGACATGAGTCTGAGTGAACTCAGGGACTTGGTGATGGACAGGGAGGTCTGGCTGCTGCAATTCATGGAGTTGCAGAGAGTTGGACATGACTGAGCGACTGAACTGAACTGAACTGAAAGGCCTGTGACAGTGAGCTTACGTTTTATTCCCACGCAGTTTCACTGGTAGCGGGAGGACCTCACACCTGAAAAGACGGGGGCTCTAGGCTGACACTTCTGTTCAGAAAGCACCCATCTGACATGTATGTGCCAGAGCTCAGAGAGAGAGGTGTGTAAACACCAGTACATCTGTCCTAATTGTACCCTAGAAACAGAGTGTAGACACCCAGCTTGCAGCTAGCCTTGCCTGAGGGGCCTCCCCGCTTCCTGAAGAGGGTGTTTAATAAATAAACGACCAGCTTCAGCGTGCACGAGGCTTAGTGGCTTTGGGGAGTGGGGAGGTGGTGGTCTGCCTCTTACAACTCGCCTGTCCTTGAGACCAAAGTGAATTTGCTGCTCACCCTTGATCCCAAATAGATTACATGACAGGCCTTTTCTCTCTCAAACAAGCTGCACAATTAGGAAGAGGCAAGACCCCAATAAAAAACAGATGCTGCCTGCTGCGGAAACGAGCGTCCCCAGGAACATAATTTCAAGGTTTGAGAGCGGACTATTTTCCCAAAGCAACACGATCGTTGATCACGCTTAGATTCCCAGAAAAAGGGTTTGAGAAGCCTGCTGACAACGTCGATTAGCTCTTTCAGCCATGGTAGGTGCCGGTCACACCTCCTCGGGGAGCTTGGGGTCTGAAACACACACAGCACTCAGATCCCAAGCTTGCCTCCAGGGCCCTCAATCAAGTCCATTTGTGTTAGACTTGTATGTATAACAAACAGGACTGTTAATGAAGGTCAGCATGTATATACATAGGAAGCCCACTGGTTTTTGCCTTCAGTTTTAAGCCAAGATACATACTGGCTTTATTGACAACGTAGTTTTGTAGCAATACAGCCCTGTTACAGTGCAGCAGGTCTATCCTATTTTTAATAGTTGGTAAACAAACCTGGAAGCATTATGCCAATTTTATTTTTACCGTTTATACACCCTTGGCTTCAAGATAACAACTTTGCCATAAGTTCAGGAATTTATATATAACCAAGACGTGATTGCATGCCTGGAAACCTCGTGCAGACCATTCGGGCGTTTGACACCAATGTAGAACCCGTGTTCCATTTATCCTCCACTTTTATTTGCATCGATGTTGACGCAGGAACCACAGGGAGGAGCCACTGTGCCGGCCAGGAAACAGTCCAGACTGATAATGAGATTTTTTAAAATAAATAGTGTCCTGGTAAAATCCACTTAGATAACCATATCACATCACACAGGAATAAAAACCAGATCACCAGAAAGTAAAGATTTAAAAATGATTAAAACCTGAAAGAAATACAACTCATCATATATTTGAACTTGAAAAATCCTCTAAACTTAAAAAAAATGCAAAGAAAGTATACAATAAAGCATGCATTACTCGGGGGACCCCAGACTCCAGTGTCCCAGGATGGAAGTGGAGCTCCACAGAGCAGGTGGAGCGGACACAGGCCCGCACGGGGCAGGAGAGCGGCCACCAGGTCAGGCTGCAGAGGGTCCCCCACATGGGGAGCAGCAGTGTGTGCAGAGGCACTGGGGTGGGCCCTTCAGCACCCGCCGGGCTTCTCCAAGGCCAGGGCGAGGAGGCAGACCGACGGGAGGCAGTGGGTCCACAGGCAGCACGCGGCAGGCCTAACCCTCCCCTGCAGAGGTGGGGACACTGCCTCGTGCCCGGGCGGATCTGCAGCCCCTGCTGACAGGTGCTGAGCAGCGGGCGGGCAGGGCGGCATGGCGGCAGGGTCCCATGGGCACAGGGCCACTGCGTGTCTGCAGAAGAGAAGGTCCCGCACGCCTGCACACGCACACGGGGCTGCCTCCTTCCGCTGCCCTTTGCTGTGGGATCACAGGCCTCTCTTAACTGCCATTCAAAGCAGATCCCGTGGACGATGGCTGCATGAGCCCTGCCAGCTCACGTGGTCTTTACCTGTAAGGCCAGAGTTCCACGTTTCTCACTATGTGAGGGTTAGCCTTAATTCTTCTGTCTGCTCTGGACTGACAGGTCTCAAAAGGGGGAAAATGTGCTTCATCTCTGTATACAAGCATCTCAGTGTAAAAATGCTGTACATTCAAGAAATGCTGAATGAACATACGTCCAGCTCTGCCGTGAGTTAACATACACAGACGTGTTGGGTCGCCATCCCTGATATACTCCACGCGTCATCTGCCTGAGAACTTCCAGGACACTGGTCTCAGTCTGTGCTTGGATTATCTGTGATTCTCCTAAGACGTTTCTTCGATCATCCCTGAGCTCTTTTACTTTTCCCTCCATATTTAGTTAAAAAGAACCATGTTTGCTAGCTGCTACAGACTGAAAGGTCTTGGGCCTTTGGAAGGTGAGGAGGTCACAAGGATGGGGCCTCATGACGGGATTCCTGCCCTTGCGTACGGGACCCCCTGCCCCTTCCTCCAGGTGAGGATGCTGTGAGGAGATACCTTCAGTGAACCAGGAGGGAGTTCTCATCAGACATCACATCTGCTGGCGTCTTGATCTCGGACATCCAGCCTCCAGAATGTGAGGAACCTGTCTGTCACATTGGCCATCTGCGATGGGGCTTCTGTACAGCAGCCAGAGCTGCCGTGGATGGCTGGGTTACCCTGTACACACCCCCTCACCTGGACCACAACCTTTTCCCACCATCTGGGTCACCCAATAGTGCGTGTTCCTCCCCACATCTCACACTGAAAACTTGGAAGATTTTGAAAGAAATGTTTTTTAAAAAAGTCAGTGGAAAAGAGCAAGATTCCATAAACTCAGCAAGAATTCTATTTTTAAAAAAACTCTCATTTACAAGAAATTGAAAAGATTTAATTTCCAGTATCATCAAAAGATGGCTTCAATTATTAGAAAACTATTTCCTTTGGAAGCAATTGAGTTCAACGTATAATTTAATTGCTGTCCATTACATGAGTGACAATGTAGGCAGCGAAAGTTTTTAAAATGCAGCTGCGTTTCATCCAAAGCTTTATGACCATAAAACATGGCACTTCACAGCTAGATTTTGTTTTTTGCAAAATCTGCATTTAACGTTTTCAAAGCTTGATTTTGTCCTTCAAATTCATCACTGATGCACTTTCTTTCCCCTCAGCCTCACAGTCTTACGCTGAAGTTGGATAAAACTGAACTTGGGAAAACAGATGACAACCCAGGAAATTTAATGTACAAGTCACCCTTCCAAACGCAGCCTGCAGCATGCCTGTCCCACGGCAGGACCTCCAGGAGGCCCACGGGCCCAACGGCCCACTTGGGAAGAGCAGCCTGGCTTCCAGAACTCCAGTTCCAAGGTTGACGACACTCTGTGAGATGCTGGGACTCCCTCGCACCAGGGGCCAGCGTAACTGTAGAGAACGAGTGTGGAGGCCCCTGAGCTTCCACACGCACAGAGGGAGAGCAGAGTGGTGCTGCGGCCCTGTCTGGCCTTGCCATCTGCAGCTACAGCGGGTTGTGCTTGCTTCCTGCCATCCATGCTCATATGCCCTCCCAGAACCAGATGCGGCCCAGCTCAGCTCAGCCTGGCAGCCTGGCAGCACTGACCCACCTTCCTCTCCAGGACGACCCTGCCGAGTGGACAGCAGCGCCCCTGGGGCTGAACAGAAGAGCAGGGCTGAACACTGGGTCAGTGATGAGTCCACACGTGGTACCGGCCATGTCAGTGACCAGAACATGCCTCTGGCAACGTTTCTGAACAGTATTAATATTTAATGTTTTAAGATGCTTTCCTTCTCGTACTTTGCAAGCTGACGCCATTCCTGCTCAGGCAGGACTACCCTGGGAGATGCTGGAGACTCCAAGGAGACTGTCTACCTGTGCTCAGCAGCAAAGCAAAAAACACTCCAGCGTCTCCCTTGACCAATAACCAGCATCCATAGCTGTGCCGGTTCCCCTCTAATCAGTGAGCCACACTCACCTGCGCCGCCTCCTGCCCTGCGCCGCTCGTCTGCACCAGAACACAGTCATGTCAGTGTCGCCGCACTGCTGATGCCAGATTCCCCCAGGACCACCTGAGTCTGAACAGCAGGGTTCAGACAGCAGCACAGACACACAGTGGGGGGTGTTAGGAAAGGCCCATTGGGTTTTTCTGGTTTTCAGTCATCTAGGGGGGTGCAGTCTGAGGAAGTGAGCTCTGTCTGGGCTGGAGGCCTGGGGAAGTGGTCGGTTTTATGACTGGGGGTTCCCAACAAGTCTCAGTAGGAGGGAGGCTGAGCCAAGAGCGCTGTGTAGCTATCCCCCACACCGGCCGGGGGGGAATGTTTGCAGCTTTGTGCTCTGAAGGAGGTTTGGGCTCTGTCTGCTCAGACGTGACCACCGCGGGCTCCTGTTTCTACCACGATTCCTCCCTGGTGTGAACAGGAGGACCCTAGACCTTGCCAGGCCAGCTCCTGGCTGTCCGGGGATGCCTTTTCCCTTCTCAGAACTCGCAAGTTGAAATCCCAGCCCACACACTCTGCACTCACTCTGGTGGCCGAGGGGGTGGTGTGACAGGGAGACGGGTCCTGGCCACAGAACCTGGAGGTGGTCCCGGGACGTGGACGCTGGCCTCTTGTCCCGAAACCACCTCAGAGCCCAGGAGCTCAGCTCTGCAGACCCTTCGTGGCGACAGCCTCACAGTACGCAGCTTGGGGAGGAGTCTGACCTGGGCTCTGTGGGTTTAGCCCCATCACCGGTGCGCTTCTAAAGCTCCCGACAGCCGAGAAGCAGCCAGGCTCGAGCGGCAGTGGCTGAGGGTCCGACACGGAAGACCCCAGCCTGCAGACCAGCCCCGCTGCTAATCAGACCCTTCTCTCTAGTGGTCATCACAAGACTCGAATCCACCAAAACCTGTGATGCCCTCTAGCCCTTCTGGATCACACACGACCTGCGGCCCCTGTAGGGAGGCTGGGCAGGTGGGCCTGGGCGAGGAGGTGGCATGGCGCCCACCCTGTGCTTGCTCCGCTATGAGCTTGGCTGCTTGCTCATCGGGGCTCCTGGAGATCTCAGCCCTCAGCAGAAAGAGCCAGGGCTGATGGAGAAGACAGCCTGCATCCTGGGCGTCCCAGGCTGCCCGGAGAGGATGTGGGCCCATGGCCCAGCCCCTCTCGACTCCTGTGCTGGGAGGGGGCCTGGGAGAGACCTCCCCTCAAGAGCCTCTCCTCGGTCCGGCTCCCCAGGTGTATGAGGAGCCCAGGGAGCTTTACTGGTCTAACCACGCAAGGCCCGTGCACAGACTCGGCCAGTGCCCCACCCCCTGGCTGTTTGTCTCCTCCGTGGTGAAAGTTGATTAGTTTTGCCTGAACTCGAATTTTAACTCAAACTGGTAAATCATATTTTTGATCAGAGATGTGTTTGCTTTCTGCTTTCCGAGGACTTTCGGGAAAATCCCTTCACTGTTGTTCCCAGAACCACCAGGCTGCGTGGGTGACTAAGCATGGCTTGGGGTTAGTTTAGGTGGCACCAGGGCTCGTTCACAGGTCATTTGTGAAGTTATAAAGGTCACACGCCCTGCAGTTCCGATTACCTTGCTGATGGTCAGCAGCCGTCTGTTGTTCCCCAAGGTCTTTCAAGCCTGGACGCCAAGGCGCAGGCGGAGGCTAGAGGGTCTGAGCTCTGTGACTCAGGGTCCTGCATCCCTGGCCTGAACACCCTGGTCAAACACTGAGCTTGTCTGCCCGTATTTCTGTATCTGAATCTCCTGCTCCTGTTTCTGTATTTGAATTATAAAACTGTTCCTACAAGTGTAGTCATCAAACGATTACCGTGTGTCAGGATCCGCGTCATTGTCATTGCATTTAGTCCAAAGCCGGCCCTTTGGGTGGGTGTTGACCTCCTTGTTTCTCAGACGGGAAGGTGAGACATTGCCCGGAGCCCCACACCACAGTGCCAGGACCCCATGCCTTCCAGGCATGCCTGAGCTCCTGGTGGAGAAAGAGCAAAGGCAGCCACTGCTGGCCACCGGGAGGGGTTCATGCCAGGGAAGATCACTGACAGCGATGGGAAGGTCATTATGACACCCCTTGCGTGGCTCCTGCTTGGACTAAGGACTTTACTGAGTGGTTTTCCTTTTTTTTTTTTAATTGGAGGAAATTACTTTTCAATGTTGTGTTACTTTCTGCCATATGACAATGTGAATCAGCTATAAGTGGATATATATATATATATATATATCTGTATGTCCCCTCCTTCTTGAGCCTCCCTCTGCCCCCATGAGTGGTTTTTCAAACGGGAACAGTTTACTCTCACAACCCTGCAGGGGGAGTATTATTATCCCCATTTTATTGAGAGAGAAACTGAACCCTAAGAGTTTCCAGGTCTCAAGCTGGGAGGTGGTGGAGCCTGTGACGCTAGGGTCAGGCCTTAGCATCAGACCCTGGACACCTGTCCACCTGCCGTGGGACACGGTTTAGAATCAGGGCTTAGAATCCAAGCCCATTTTTACAAATGAGTCTGCAGGCTTACACATCACCACCAGCAGACAAGGTCAGGAGGCAGGAAAGGCCCTGTTCCACCCGCCAGGGCCTAGCACCAGGGTCTGACCCCCTGCAGGCAGTCTTCCTGGGTCCTTCCCCAGGCCAAGTTCCCAGCCCTGCAGCAGGGAGGGCATCAGGGCCAGCACCTCGCCTTCCTGTCCTGGACCTGCTCACCCCGGCGCTCAGGCCACAGCCTGAACAAATAAAAGGCAAAAAACCCTTGAGCCGCGGAGTCTCATGGCCTGAGTTTGGACTGAGTTAAGCTGTAAATATCCAGAAACTGAAACCCAGGTCACAGGAATCAGTTAAGCTGCAGACCGTCTGCTCCTCAGCGGCGGTGCTCACGTTGATGGGCGAAGTGGGGCTGGGGCCCCAGGAGCCGGCTCTCAGCCCAGGAGGCTTCTGCTCACCCCAAATAGCCTGTTAATTCTGAGCATAAAAATATCTAAGGCAAGCTACTGCGTTTTTCAAACATTTGGCCAAGGAGTTTGTTTCTTTAATTGTACAACTCCCCCCAGAAGTAATAACAAAGAAAAAAAGAATTCATGGCGAAGTCTGCGTTTACCCAAATGAAGAAAACATCTTTGCTCTCTGACCTTCTCGCTGTGTTGGTTTGGTTTCCCGATCCTCCAGCGCAGTGGGAACAGCATCCCTGAGTTTCGTGCCAGCAGCCCCAGCTCCGCACCAGCAGGTTGACACCACAAGTTCTGAAGCACACTGAGGCCTCCAGCTCCACCGCTGCCTTGCATATCACGCGAGTGGACCCCTCAGTACAGACGCAGTGGACACGAAGTGCCACAGTGACCCAGGCATCAGTGAGAAGCCTTCTGTCCTTCACACTGACTGAGGCCTGGACAGAATTCTGAAATGCCCCCATTTTAAGATATTTATATCAATCACATTCAAAAACATTTTCGTGTTTATAACTCAAACACACTATGATTTAATCGCTACCATGTACACTTTATGGATGAGAAATTAATGCATGGAAGAACTGGAACTTACTGAAATTCGAGTCTAATACAATTCACTCTTTTGTTTTCTTTTTTAGAATACTGAGCTAAATATAACAATGTCATGGGTGTTGGTTCATGTGGAATAAATTTATGAGTAAAATTATATTCATTCAAAGGACACCTTATCAAACAAATTCTTGCTTTCTCTAGGTCAATGATGAGGTCCTTTGAAATTCTACAGTCCTTTGTAAATTCACAAGTGAAATGCAAGTGTAGCAAAGAATGAAAACATAGAAATCACATGAAATGAGCCTGGAAAGAAGAGAAAAAAGCATGCAAAATGTAAGGCCATCACAACGTTTGTGTTTCTTCCAAAGGCGACGAGAAGATATTCAGTGAGAAGATTCTAAAATTTTGCCTCAAGGAAAGAAAGAAAGCAAAAAGGTGGAAGGAGGAAAGAAAAGGAAACTAGACCAAAAGTGTATATATCCACATTAGTAAAGAGATCAGAGAACCTCCAAGATCGTGAGGATCTGTGGGGTAGAAAGCGGGCCAGGAGGGAGCCAGGCCGGTGATCCCTGGGGGTCCCTGTCCCTAGAGGGCAGAGGCTGGGGGCAAGACACTGAGCAAATTTGCACAGGCTCACTGGTGTCAGCCTGTCAAAATTCTGCTCTGACAAGTATTTTGACAATTTTTTTAATAGTTTTCGCCATTTGGCACAAAATTGGGGATTCAAGCCCTGCCTTGGAGGAGGGTCCCGCTAGAGGCCTGGTCCGTGGAGAAGGAACGCGTAATCTTCCCCAAGATGAAGGAAATATTTGATAAAAGTCGGCACTCATTCTAAGAAAGGGAAAAGACTTTCAGCCAAAAGCAAATAGGAAAAAACACGTGATCTGGTGAGGAATGTCCGTGAGTGGAGCCTCTCGCAGATGCCGTGCTGGTCAGGAGGTACCAGAAGGTCTCCTGTGAGGCTGTGAGGAGACCAGGCTGGCCACCACACTGTCCCTGGGAACCAGACAGCTTAAAGAGGCAATACAAAGAATTAAGATGTAATGATTGGATCAGAAAAACACATTGTCTCATCTACCAAGATAATGCTGTCTGTGGAAATCCGAAAAATCTAAACTACTTGGATTTAGTAAGGTTTCTGGTGATGAAGTCAAAATTTTTAAATAAATTTTATTGGTATAAGCCAGAAGCAAACAGAATTTAGAAGAGCATCACTAAACACCACAAGACATTAAATATCTCGAAAAAATTTATGCATGGCCACTAATCAGAAAACCAAAAAAAAAATTATTAAATTAAAAAAAATGGAAGTGGATTCAATGTTGTAACGATAGTGATTATTTCTGAACAAATCTGTAGAGTCAATGAATTATCAATATGCCATCAGGATCTGTGCTTGCCTGTGTTATAAAATTGTGTTTTAAGTTCTGAAATTTATACGGATATGCAGAAGCCAAGGCTAGATGGGAGAACTCTGAGAAAAAGGCATATTTTAATGACACACTTCCCAACGTGTCTGTCTCAGCCAGCTTGGGCTGCCTTAACAAAATGCCAGGACTTGGGTGGCTTGGAAAACCAGGCTTCACTTCCCACAGCTCTGAAGCTGGATGTCCAAGAGCCAGGGAGTCTCCCCTCGAGGCACCGGCTCTTTGCTGCTCACACCACCTCTTCCTCCTTCAGAAGCAACGCCAGCTTTCCAGGGTGTCTTACGGGCACGACTGACTCAGTGGTGGGGTCTCAACCTCACACTCACCCTAATTCCTCCCAAGCCCCCTCCTCCAGACCATCAGGAAGGGGTTAGCACTTCAGGGCAGGAACAGAGGGCAGATACCCTCAGTCCACACAGGCTTGCCCCCTGAGAAGCATCTTTCTCTTCTCTTTCTTCGCTGGAAAAAGAAGATAAAAATCTGTCACCCAGCTGACCCAAGGTCTTCAAGAGAACAATTCTCTTAAAGCAAAAACTTAAGAGCTCAGTTTTAATTTCCCATAGTTCCTTACTTAGTCAAATTCAGCTTTAAACCCATGTGACTCTGTGAAACTGTTCATTCTCTTTTTAAATCAGCTTTGTCTCTCTCAGAACAACTCAGATATTGGCATTAACACTTTTTAAATGCCACTTAGTATCATTCCAAAAGGATACTATTTACAGAACTGCCCTATGACAAGTCCAGAAAAACACATTATTAATGGCTTAAGTAACAGAAAAACGTATTAATTAAAGCATAGTGGGTTTATAAAAAGACGTTAATTAAGCAAATGCCCATGTGTTGGCAGTTGCTGTTATTTCACAGCAGATTTAATGTGGAGGCAACACAACTGATTCTGGAGTGAAAATAATTGACGCTTCAGACGTTCGTGGTGCTGAAAACAGGGTTTCTTCCGATGCAGAGTTGAGAGGCACTGTTGACTAAAAACACCCATCTCCCTAACGGGCAGCCCTGGGGGCCCTCTTGGCGGAAAGGCTGGGGGCTCCCGTCGCCCTGGCAGCGCGGCGAGCATCTGCGCTGGGCTCTGCCCGCAGGGGGGACCACCCTCGCGCCGTGGACCCGAGGCCCGCGCTGGGGGGGCGCTCAGGGCGCAGCCACGCGGGTGAGTGCGGGACAGGTCCCCCTCTCCCAGACACGTGCTCACGTGAATGAGATTCCAGCGCGAAGGACCCAGAGCGGAACAGAAAGTGCGAGAAGCCCGGGGATGGGGCGGGGGCGGGGGCTTCTAGAGGGGATGAGAGGCCTGGACCG
>SJXQ01006673.1:7108-80673 GCA_006408695.1 Aepyceros melampus | reverse complement strand
CGGCCACGCTGCCTTCCAAACATTCGACCAGGTCGTCTCTAAGGATACATTCTTGCCCACTTTTGCTTCCTGAGAGTTGAAGGCAGAATAAGACATCTGGTTTGTCGCTTAGTTGCTAAGCCCTGACTCATTCATACAGAGAAGAAAATAGTGTCTTAAAAATGGCCCTGTGACAGCGGTAAACTGGGCCCTTTGGAATGGCTCCTGGAAGGAGCTGCAGGAAGGGACTCTGGCCAAGTACAGAGCCCGGGGCGACCGTCCCCTCTGGTGACCGGGCCTGGAGGGATGCCCTGCAGACAGCAGGGCAGGGAGCTGGTCTGGGTCGAGGGCACACTGCCTACGCACATCAGCGTCTAACGTCTCCTAAAGATGCTCCTGTGTTACCAGAAAGACGAAAGGGGCCATGTTCTTGAAAGGGGTCCAGAAGCAGTGACTGGGTGTTCAGTGCTCTCAGGAGCCCTTCTTGCGAGTTCTGTGTAGAGTCCAGGATAAGGTCCGGGGCTATGGCAGGGGTGGAGGGCTGTGGCTTTAAAAAGACAAATCACCGTCTTCAGCTTTGCTTTTGTTGTTCAGTTGGTAAGTCTTGTTGAACTCTTCATGACCCCATGGATTGTAGCAAGCCAAGTTCCTCTGCCCTCCACTCTCTCCTGGAGTTTGCTCAAATTTATGTCCATTGAGTCAGTGATGCTATCCAGCCATCTCATCCTCTGTTGCCCCTGTCTCATTTTGCCTTCAGTCTTTCTCAGCATCAGAGTCTTTTCCAATGAGTTGGCTCTTTGTATCAAGTTGGAGCTTCAGCTTCAGCATCAGTCTTTTCAATGAATATTCAGGACTGATCTCCTTTAGGATGGACTGGTTGGATCTCCTTGCAGTCCAAGGGACTCTCAAGAGTCTTCTCCAACACCACAGTTCAAAAGCATCAATTCTTTGGCTTTCAGCTTTCATTATGGTCCAACTCTCACATCCATACATGACCACTAGAAAAACCATAGCTTTGACTAGATGGACCTTTGTCAGCAAAGAACATCTCTGTTTTTTAATATGATGTCTATGTTGGTCATAGCTTTTCTTCCAAGGAGAAAGCATCTTTTAATATTATGGCTACACTCACCATCTTTAGTGATTTTGGAGCCCAAGAAAATAAAGTCTCCCACTGTTTCCATGGTTTCCCCCTCTATTTGCCATGCAGTGATGGGACTGGGTGCCATGATTTTAGTTTTTCAAATGCTGAGTTTTAAGCCAACTTTTTTACTCTCCTCTTTCATCCACATCAAGAGGCTGTTTATTTCCTCTTGGCTTTCTGCCATGAGTGGTGTCATCTGCATATCTGAGGTTGTTGATATTTCTCCCAAGAATCTTGATTCCAGCTTGTAATTTATCCAACTTGGCATTTTGCATGATGTACTCTGCATATGAGTTAAATAAGCACGGTGACAATATACAGCCTTGACATACTCCTTTCCTAATTTTGAAGCAGTCTGTTGCTCCATGTGTGGTTCTAAGTGTTGCTTCTTGACCTGCATACAGGTCTCTCAGGAGACAGTAAGCTGGCCTAGTATTCCCATCTCTTGAAGAATTTTCCACACTTTGTTGTAATCCACACAGTCAAGTGCTTTCACATACTCAATGAAGCAGAAGTAGATGCTTTTCTGGAATTCTCTAGCTTTTTCTATGATTCAACATATGTTGGCAATTTGATCTCTGGTTCCTCTGCCTTTTCTAAATCCAGCTTGTACATGTGAAAGTTCTTGGTTCACATACTGTTGAAGCCTAGCTTGAAGGATTTTGAGCATTACCTTTCTCGCATGTAAGATGAGTGCAATTGTGCGGTAGTTGGAGCATTCTTTGGCATTGCCTTTCTTTGGGATTGGAATGAAAACTGACCTTTCCCAGTCCTGTGGCCACTGCTGAGTTTTCCAAATTTGCTGGCATATTGAGTGCAGCACTTTCACAGCATCATCTTCTAGGATTTGAAATAGCTCAACTGGAATTCCATCATCTCCACTAGCTTTGTTCATAGTGATGCTTCCTAAGGCCCACTTGATTCACATTCCAGGATGTCTGATTTTAGGTGAGTGATCACAGCATTGTGGTTATCGGGTCACTAAGGCCTTTCTTGGAGAAGGCAATGGCACCACACTCCAGTACTCTTGCCTGGAGAATCCCATGGATAGGGGAGCCTGGTGGGCTGTAGTCCATGGGGTCGCTAAGAGTTGGACACGACTGAGCGACGACTTCCCTTTCACACATTGGAGAAGGAAATGGCAACTCACTCCAGTGTTCTTGCCTGGAGAATCCCAGGGATGGGGGAGCCTGGTGGGCTTCTGTCTATGGGGTCGCACAGAGTCAGACACAGACTGACTTAGCAGCAGCAGCAGCAGCAGCAGCAGCAGCAAGGCCTTTCTTGTATAGTTCTGTGTCCTCTTGCCACTTCTTAATCTCTTTTATTTCTGGTAGATCCATACCGTTTCTGTCCTTTGTCATGCCCATCCATGCATGACATGTTTCCTTGATATCTCCAGTTTTCCTGAAGAGATCTCTAGGCATTCCCGTTGTTGTTTCCTTTTTTTCTTTGCACTGTCCATCTGGGAAGTCCTTCTTGTCTTTCCTTGCTGGTCTCTGGAACTCTGCATTCAAATGGGTGCATCTTCCCCTTTCCCCCTCGCCTTCCACTTCTCTCCTTCCCTCAGTTGTTTGTAAAGCCTCCTCAGACAACCGCTTTGCCTTGCTGCATTACTTTTGCTTTGGGATGGTTTTGGTCACTATCTCCCAGACGATGTTATAAACCTCTGTCCATAGTTCTTCAGGCACTCCATCAGATCTAATCCTTTGAATCTATTCATCATATCCACTGCATAATCAAAAGAGATTTGATTTAGGTCATATCTGAGTTGCCTAGTGGTTTTCCCTACTTTCTTCAATTTAAGCCCAAATTTTGCAATAAGGAGCTCATGATCTGAGCCGGGTCTTGTTTTTGCTGACTGTATAGAGCTTCTCCATCTTTGACTACAAAGCATATGATCAGTCTGATTTCTCTATTGACCATCTGGTGATGTCCATGTGCAGGTCATCTCTCGAGTTGCTGGAAGAGGGTGTTTGCTGTGACCAGCATGGTCTTTTGACAAAACTCTGTTAGCATTTGTCCTGCTTCATTTCGTACTCCAAAGCCAAGCTTGCCCATTATTTCAGGTATCTCTTGACTTCCTACTTGTACAGTCAAGTTCCCTATGGTGAAAAAGACATTTTGGTGTTAGTTCCAGAAGGTGTTGTAGATCTCCATAGAACTGGTCAGCTTCAACTTCCTCAGCATCAGTAGGTGGAGCGCAGACTTAGGTTACTGTGATGTTGAACGGTTTGCCTTGGAAACAAATCAAATTATTCTGTCATTTTTGAAATTGCATCCAAGTGCTACATTTGTGCTCTTTTTTGACTATGAAGGCTTCATTTCTTCTAAGGGATTCCTGCCCACAGTAGTAAATATAATGGTCATCTGAGTGAAACGTGCCCGTTCCTGTCCATTGTAGTTCACTGATTGCTAAGATGTCGACGGTCAGTCTTGCCATCTCCTCCCTGACCACTTCCACTTTACTTAACGTTCCAGGTTCTTATGTGACATAGTATGGCATATTGCACTATATATATATACATATATATACACACACACACACACATAATATGTTGCATCTTTACAGCCCTGGACTTTACTTTCACCACTAGACACATCCACAGCTGAGCATCATTCCTGCTTTGGCTCAGCCGCGTCATTCTTTCTGGAGGTCGTAGTAACCGTCCTCTGCCCCAGTAGCAGGTTGAACGCCTTCCAACCTGCGAGGGGTGAGGCGGAGGCACCTCATCTTCTGGTGTCATGTCTTTTTGCCTCTTCATACAATCCACGAGTTTCTTCAGGCGAGAATAATGGAGTGGGTTGCCGTTTCCTTCTCCACTGGACCCCGTTTTGTCGGAGCTCTTCGCTACTCGCCCCCGCTGTCTTGGGTTGCGGTGCACGGCATGGCTTATGGCGTCACTGTCTATAATTGTGTTTGTTTGGGGAGTTCAGATCTGAAGGGACCTAAAGGAAAACAAAGCAAAAGAGAATCTAGCCTTACTTGAAGCTCAGGCCACTTAATCTGATTGACTTACTAAGGTTAGCTGGTTAATCTCCTCCACTTTGACCGCCAAGATCTTTTCTTTTACATCCTGTTTCCTCATTTCAGAGTCAGTTGCTTTTGCTGTTGTTTGACCGCTAAATCATGGCTGAATCTTTGTGACCCCATGGACTGCAGCCTGCCAGGGTCTTCTGTCCGCGGGATTTTCCAGGCAAGAGTACTAGAGTGAGTTGCCATTTTCTTCTCCAGGGCATGTTCCTTCCCCAGGGATTGACCTTGCGTCCTCTGCACTGGCAAGTGTATCCTTTGCTGCTGAGCCTCCAGAGAAGCCCCTTCAAAGCCAGACCCTTCGCTGTTTCCCACCCCTGCCACCTCCTACCCCCAGGTTTCAGAACAGCCTGGAGTCAGAGGACATCTATGGATGTTGCTTATCTGCACTGCTTCCATTTAAATCATGATTACACTTTATTGTAAAATATATTACATTTTATTACAATCTGCTATGAGAACAATTCTGTCCAAATTCTACACCCTGGAAACCTCTCTACTATTCCTGCCTGAAATGAGGAATAAAACACAAGCAAAACACAGAACTTTACGCACGCGGCATCACACAGCCTCAGAACCTCTGTCTCCTTGGGAAGTGCTGCTGGTCCCCCTGTCCTGGGCTCCAGCTCTTCTGTCCCCTGCTTACTCCCCCGGGGCTCCATCCTGGGTCTGGCCTCGCTAAGTGGGCGCTGCAGGAGCCCCTGGTTGCAGGCAGCCAGCAGCTGTTGCTGGCCAGGACTCTATTGCTGACCCACCAGTGCAGAATCTCGCTTCTGTAGAAAACCTGGCTCTAATTGTTTTGTTTCAGTTGTTACGACTTTGTGCACACTTTCTCAAAGGACAGACACAGTCTGTGTTCAAGTAGGCGTTTTCACAACATCTCCTCTGCTATCTGCGGTTCTGACTTTGCACTTCAGTTCAGCTGTTTGAAGAGATAGCTCTAAGCAGAGCAAATGCATTGATTTTATTAGCAAAAAGGTAAGTGCGACTGTCTTTCATAAGAATGGCCGAGTACGGTCTCACACGTTAGACTTGGAGTCGGTGTTCGTCAGATGCTAAGAGCATCTTAATCTGCACTGAGTTGCAGGGAGAGACCTTGTCAGGGAGGAGAAAGGCTGAGGAGGAAGAACAGACAAAAGCTAAGCCAGGTCAGGGCTGGCCTCTCCTCTCACAGTCTCAGCACCGAGGGAGGCCCTGGGGGCAAGGTCTCAGCGCGAGCGGGCCCAGGGCTGTGTGCCCGGGGCCGTGTGCCTGGGGGGCCGTGTGCCCGGGGTGGGGGGCGGGGCGTGTGCCCGGGGCGGGTGGAGAGACAGCAGCCTTGGTCATCTCCTCCCAAGGTCAGGCCGCCTCAGCCATCGCTGCCTCATCAGGACTTAATAGGAGCAAAATACCTGCAATTTAGTCCTGTCTCTGCCCACGCTCACTGCTGCCTGGAGACTTTCTCTTTCATTTTATCGCACAGTCTCCTGGGTTTACTTAACTATTTTTTGTACCTTTTTTGTCCCTATTGCAGGGCTGCGGCTGGGGTCTCTCACCCACATCCGACTCCTAAGGGTCGGTATTTCCCGCATCTGGCGGGTTTCAGGCCCTAATCGGAGCCCTAATAAACCAATACTCTGTGTTGTTATACACACCTCACTCTGGAAAGCAGTGCTGGGCAGCATGAAGCACACAGGCTTCAGGTCATGACACAGCTTTGCATCAGATCCTACGGTCAGTTCCTGATCGGTTTGTAAATGTCATGGAAAGAATGTTAAGTGGACGAAGGTGGCATCTGATGCCCAGGACGAGACACCTCATCTCCCACCACGTTCAGGTTCTGTTTGAAGATGCCGATGAGAAACGCTCCCGGTTTCATAGTCCCTCAGGCCCAGGCTGCTATCTGCACCGCACGAAGGTGTTTCAGAAGCTTCTAACCATGCAGGATGTGTCCTGCGAGTTCACGCCCCACGAGCAAGGCAGCGCTCGGGCCACAGAGCATTGGAAACCCTGAATTCCACTAATGATTGTCAATGATTTTGTCATATATTTGTATTTATATTTTATAATTTATAGAAAAGTGTTAAAAATCAATGTCGACATTTCTGTGGCTGAGAAGCACACGTGTGTAACTGCATGTCACTGTAACAGCCCCTGAGGGGGTCTGCTGGTTGAGGTGCGTGATTCACAGCCCCTCAGAACCCCGAGCACGCATCTCAGCACTTGGCAGCTTCATCTAGTCACAAAACCTGAGCATCTCTCTCTCTGGAAACTTGTTAGCAGGGCTAGTGGGATTGCCTGTGGGGCCTCGGTCCACTCGGCTTCCCCCTTTGGTGACACTAGGCTAAGTGCCTTTAAAGGGGCTTCCCCGAGGGTCTCAGCCCATCCAGCAGTGCACGCTGCTGCAGTCTCTGTGTGAGCCTCTGCTGTACCAAACTTCCGAAACAGAGAGGCCCCGCCTGCCGAGGCCAAGTGCCCGCAGCACACAGAGCTGTTGCTGAGCATACCAAGCTCTACGTCCACTCCCTTAAGAAAAAAAGAAAGACCTGCTTTCCTCCAGCTGGGTTTGGATGGAATCCCCTCATGGAACATTTGCAGGACGAGTCACCTAGACCTGTGAGCTGAGGCAGCATCAGGAAGGTTCCATCACCACCGTCCGCCTCATCACAGGAAATCACCAGCTCTGGATTACCAGGAGCTGGGAAACGGAACTTCTAGGAAACTGCAGACAGCTGGGCCTGGGGTGGGCCCATTCGATGCTGTGGCTCTGCCCACACCAGTGCTGCTAGGAACAGAGCGTCCAGTCCTGCCACCCTCGGACCTGACCTCCCGGGGCTCCACTGCCGAAGGCCTTTATGCCAAAGGACAAGGGTGAACAGCAGAGCGTTTACAGGTGGAGACGCTGGGCGGCCCTTGCTGTTAAAAGCGTGCTCACTGCTGTCTCCAGGGAGTGGCGTAGACCCTGTATTCTTAGGATTCACTGAGGGTATAAAACCTGCATTATAAAATAACCGGATTATCCTAAAACAAAGTTCTGATTAGAGTCTTCCTGTTTAGAGAGATTCAAAAAATTTGACATTTTGTGTTTTTACTACCCTAAGGATTCTTCCAGATGTTCAAGCTGGTTTTAGAAAAGGCAGAGGAACCAGAGATCAAATTGCCAACATCCGCTGGATCATGGAAGAAGCAAGAGAGTTCCAAAAAAATGTCTATTTCTGCTACACTGCCACTCTGCCAACCCATCCCACCCTCTCCCTCTCCCTCTCCCACAGAGTCCAAAAGGCTGTTCTATGCATCTGTGTCTCTTTTGCTGTCTTGCGTACAGGTTTATCATTACCACCATTCTAAATTCCATATATGTGTGTAAGTATACTGTATTGGTGTTTTTCTTTCTGGCTTACTTCACTCTGTATAATCTGCTCCAGCGTCATCCACCTCATTAGAACTGATTCAAATGTGTTCTTTTTGATAGCTGAGTGGTACTCCATTGTGTGTTTGTACCACAGCTTTCTTATCCATTCGTCTGCTGATGGACATCTGGGTTGCTTCCATGTCCTGGCTATTATAAACAGTGCCGCAATGAAAAAAAAAAAAAGAATTTGGGAAATATATATATGTATATTTATGCAGAGAAAATTTTCAAAAAATTATGACTTAAGAACCTCCCAAAAGTATTATATGTCCCGAAATTCACTTTTATATATTTGTTTAATGAGTTTAATTATAGAATGGAAATGATATTGTATTTATAATTTTGTTTCCCTTTGCCATTCACCTTGTGATCATTTTCTCATGTCATTAGGCATTCCTTGAAAACATCCTATAGACATTAAAATGAACAGATCCTTTAGGAAATATTTGGGAAGTATTATAATGCAATATTCAAATGAATTCCTATCACACAGGTTTTAGACCATAAGGGATTCCCAGTAGGGTGTAAGGACAAAGACTTTGTCCTCTATAATGTTTTCTCAGTCATTATAATCTTTCCAACTGACAACTGTTTTTCTCAACTTTAGTCCTAGATTTAATGTTTTCTGAGTAAATGTCACACTACCTATGCAGAATTTTGTTCATTACTTTCCTCAGAGAGTTCCCTCTTTGTGATTCCAGAAAAATTAAAATTCCATAAATTATATTTAGACAATTACCAGAGTTTTCTTAAACTAACCTGACTTTTAAAAATTATTTATTAAATATGCGGCTATTAACCAAAACCTCCAATTTATTTTTACTTATAGAGTCTGACCACAGTGTGCATGGTATTAGCCACACTGACAAGGCAGGCTTCCCTGGTGGCTCAGGTGGTAAGGAATCTGCCTGCAGTGCAGGAGACGTCGGTTCAATCCCTGGGTTGGGAAGATCCCCTGGAGGAGGGCATGGCAACCTCCTCCAGTATTCTTGCTTGGAGAATCCCCATGGACAGGGGAGCCTGGTAGGCTACATACAGTCCATGGGGTCGCAGAGTCATACACAACGGAGCGACTAAGCACAGCACAGCACACTGGCAAGGAACAAATTCCCATTCTTATTCTAGAGACCATCTCAGGATTATATTTAACAGCTCAGAGGTCAGCTTCCAGTGATCTTCAATCATCCTGGAAAATTGCATTTTGTCCAAATTATAAACATCCAAAAGTTCTAACTTTAGCACATATTCTTTTAAACATAAAACTATGGTAAGACTTTCATAAAGGCTACACATTTATCTCAGAATTTTTATAAAATTTTAGACTAAGAAGAAATACCAGTCAATTTGTATCCAAACTTAGCATTTCTTGTCCTCCACATGTTTGTGTGGATCAGGAAAAATACACGTGTGGATTTATTTAAAGTTATTTATACATGATATGAAAAAAATTCTCATGACTATAACGGTCTTGGACTCACAACCACTGACTTCCTACTAATGGATAGAGTTCAGACTCCTTCCTGGACAAGGATGCGCATGACAGGTCAAGCATCACCAGGTCCCAGTAATGGGTTGAAGCTTCCCTTCCCTGTACCTTCTCTACAGTCCAGCTGACCTCTTCAGTTTCTTACAACAATCACACTAGCTCAGCACTCACAGTTTCACTCATGAATTTATGATCCATTTAGTCTATTCCACTTTATCAAGTTCTAGGGAAAAGCCAGGCCTTTAATCTGTTCTTGGATTAAATTCTTCCATTAAACCTCCCCTGAACTGTTACTGTACTAGTCACACATACCGATGCTTGGTTAAATTTAAGTGGTCATTCTTGGACTGTATTCTAATTGCCTAATTACACGAATTCCCCCTCTGTGACAAGACTGTAAGATAATAAAAGGCAATTATAAATACCCCATGTGCAGCACATTAAGATGCAGTCTAGTAAGAATACAATAAATACTTCTTCATTTGAATTTTTCTTCTTAAGTAATCAGTGAGACTATTGCTGCAAATGCTACCACAGCTATGAAACCTGCCACTATCAAAGTAACCAGAAGTAGAAATAAAAAGCTTTTGAAAGATTTTTTGACTGATATGTAAATATAGTCAAACTGCTTATAATAAATTTTTATCATATCTCTACATTTTTAAAAAGTTATATAAATAAAGTAAATCATTGATAAGAATTTAATACTTTCAATACCCATCTTCATGGTAAACACAGTATAAATATGCTAAAAATTAAAATACAAAAATGTTTGTCTGAATCAAAATAATGTAGGATTTAATGTTAACTAAATGAAAAGACTGGCCCCCAAATTATAGGTTCATGATACATTAAAAATATGCCTTGCATGCATGCTAAGTTGCTTCAGTCTGTCCACGGAATTCTCCAGGCAAGAATACTAGAGTGGGTTAGGCAACTTTAAATTTGGTTATATAATATTTATATTATAGCCTCTTCTTTCTTTTGAAATTTATTTCCAACTAGTCCTATATTTCCTGGGCACATTCAAAATTTTAAATAATTTTCTTTTAGTTAATGGAAAATATTCACAGAATAAGCAAAGTTGTATTATTTTAGGATATTCAGAACAACAAAAACACTAAAAGATTAAGTACTTGCTAGACAAACTCACTGAGGTAAATAAATCAAATTTCTTTCAGTAAAATATTAAGTATTTTCCCCCTTCACTGGCAAATAGTTAAAAACATGAATTGTAAATCTGTAAATGTCTAGAATCTACTGTATTCATGATTTTGTTATGCAGAGAAGGCAACCATCACTATAGAAGCTTAAAGTAAGTAAGTAAGTAAGTAAAGTCACTCAGTCGTGTCCGACTCTTTGTGACCCCATGGACTGCAGCCCACCAGGTCCTCAGTCCATGAGATTCTCCAAGCAAGAATACTGGAGTGGGTTGCCATTTCCTTCTCCAGGGGATCTTCCCAACCCAGGGATCAAACCCGGGTCTCCCACATTAGAGGCAGACGCTTTAACCTCTGAGCCACCAGGGAAGTCTTCAACTACTTTAAATATGAATCCCATGCCTAAGATCAAGTGAAAATACTGTCTAGAGCTTTGCCTCCCAAGAAACAGTAAGGCAAATGAAAATATACAGTCACTGGAAGCACTAATGAGCATTTGATTTACTCAATAACCTAGTCTCTTTGATTTCAAATCTAGTGGCCTGTCTCTAAACATCAAAGATGTTCATC
Organism: Aepyceros melampus; assembly: GCA_006408695.1. Taxonomy (NCBI): domain Eukaryota; kingdom Metazoa; phylum Chordata; class Mammalia; order Artiodactyla; family Bovidae; genus Aepyceros; species Aepyceros melampus. Next base: position 69,912 of record SJXQ01006673.1, on the reverse strand, counting down.
AGTCACCTTGAATCTCTTCTTTGATATGCATATGTGTATATTAACTTAGGAGTTTCAAGTATAGGCTCCCTTCCCTCAATTAATAGCAGTTCCTTCAGAATAAAGTCTTTAATTCCATTATTTATTCAAGAAGCCAAGTCTATGCTTTAAAAGCAATAGGTGTTTGTAAATACAAATTGGAAATTGGAAAAAAGTCAGTATATTTAAATTCACCCATGACAGATTTACAAAGAGGGAAATTTGGTAGAGGTTATTGAAGAAACTTTTTTTGCCCAAGTTTTTTTTCGTGTTTTTTGTTCATTCACATATCTCTAGTGTCTGGCACATTGTAGGTAAACAAATATTTGCTGAATGAATAAATAAATATTTTCTTAAATTAATGGAAGACATTTTAATCGTGGATTTATATTACAAACACTATGTACTATAAATGTTTAACTAAAAATCTATCCCGTCAAACTCTTCATCGAAATTATTACATGGTGACAGGAAATGAAAAAAACCCTGATGCTGGGAAAGATTGAAGGCGGGAGGGGAAGGGGACAACAGAGGATGAGATGGTGGGATGGCATCACCTACTTGATGGACATGAATTTGAGCAAGCTCCGGGAGTTGGTGATAGACAGGGAAGCCTGGCATGCTGCAGTCCATGGGGTTGCAGATTTACAAAGACGTCCACATAAGCAGTTAGAAAGCAAGACACAACAGCACAGACTCTATTGTGAAATTGTGGTCTAACAACTATAAAACTATCACTCAGTCTTTGGACTTTAGTATTTAGATTACTAGTAACCTATCTTGTTTGTTAGCATGAAGTGCAGGGCTCATAATTGTAAAACTCTGTATGCATTTTTATTTTTAATGGTCACTAAGCAATGACACCCCACTCTAGTACACTTGCCTGGCAAATCCCATGGACAGAGGAGCCTGGTAGGCTGCAGTCCATGGGGTCGCTGGGAGTTGGACACAACTGAGCGACTTCACTTTGACTTTTCACTTTCATGTATTGGAGAAGGAAATGGAAACCCACTCCAGTGTTCTTGCCTGGAGAATCCCAGGGACGGGGGAGCCTAGTGGGCTGCCATCTGTGGGGTCGCACAGAGTCGGACACGACTGAAGCGACTTAGCAGCAGCAGCAGCAGCAGCAGGTAATAATTATGGTACAAAATTAACGTTAACTCTTAAAAGTTTATAACTGAGATATAACAAATGAATGTGAGCTGATCTTACCTGATATTCCCTAACTGTTCTCACCTACCAAGGCTGTACTCTTTGAAATTAAAAACTTTTATTTTCTACTTTTAAAAAGACTATGTTGATTCAAGAAACCATGGATAAAGGACTTAATTCCTAATAGTATCCTTTTTCTCTAGAAATAGCTTTTGGCAGCACAGGACTTTGTTATCCATAGAAATAAATACTTCCAGTCATTTTTTCCATGCAAAAATTTTTTCAGCATCTCTGTATGTGAAGCATTGTTATAGGGACAGGATGAAACAGTTAAGCAGAGAGAAAAAGTCCTTCCTTTACACGTTCTTTTCTAAATTATAGTCTAGTAAGGATGGCAAAGATAAATAAGTTAACAAACAATTTAAGTGCTAATTAGTACAGGGGGATAAAAAACAGCTAGGACACCACTGAGAGGAATTACCGCTGGATATGATAGCCAAGTAAAGTATGTCTAAGGAAATGGCATGGATAAAAACTGTCATAAAAAATGTTCTATGTGACTATGGGAGTGAGTGAGCCACTCAACAATCTTCTTGAGGAGATTTTGTAAATAAAAGAGAAAACAAGTTTAGAGATCCCTGGAGGGAGGATGCTTAGCACTATTCAATTATAGCAAGAAGCCTAAGGTGACAGAGGAATATGAAATACAGGGCAAGAGTTATGCAAGAAGGCACTAACACAGTGGAGGACAGATTTTTGTAAAGGCATTGTAGGACATCTTAAGCAGTAAGCAGCAGTTTTGATTCCAAGTACAATAGAAAGCAGTTAGAGAGTTCTAAACAGAGAAGTAATATTATATTATTTGATTTAATACCATTTAATGGATTTCCCAGATGGTACTAGTGGTCATGAACACCCCTGCCAATTCAGGAGACTTAAAAGATGCAGATTCGATCTCTGGTCAGGAAAATTCCCCAGGGGAAGTCATGTCAACCCACTCTTACCTGGAGAGTCCCATGGACGAGGAGCCTGGTGGGCTATAGTCCATAGGGTCACACAAAGGGTTGGACATGATTGAAGCAGTTCAGCATGTACACAGTATGTGTTTACAATGCGATTACTAGGTAATTTGCTAAGTGATTCACAAATGTATTTAATCACTGTATCAACTCAATAAAGCCATTAGACAGAACTGAGTTAGAGGGGAATTATGAAACTCGAATTACAAAAATGCCAAGTTCTGGGAGGGATCTTCTAACATAAGTTCTCCACTACAGACTCTGGACTCACCACTGCCTTATACTCCTAGTGGGGCTAGGTTCCTCAGGGGACACACGACACAGATCACAAAAAAGAAATCAAATATATAACTGGAATAAAGTATTACTTGAAGCGAACCATGGGATATTTTAGTTCTCTGTATAAGTCATTTGTTTGGTTTAAATTAGTTTTGACAAGCTTTCTTAAAGATGTCAGCAATTGTTACTTTCTATACCTGTCTTTTCTCCTTAAGAGCATAATAATTACCTCAAACATCTTTGAATCTTCTACATTCCTAGCAGACAGTGCCTTGCAGGAAGTGGGACTTTATAGAGCACTTGTTGAACAAATCATACATTGCAAAACTACCAAAAAAAAAAATTCTTCTTCAGTACCTGGCACCATGGGAAACCTTAGACCTAGCAATCTGTTGATGCTGGTTCTCAGTGAAACCATTTCTTACAGAGTTTGCATTGAACTTGAAACTGTACTTTGAGAAATCTTGAAAGTGTCTTTAAAAGTTTTTCAGCATTTGGCCCTAGACATTTTTCACTTGAAGCATTTTTAGATGTGTTTCCCTGATTTTTAAAACATCAGTTACCCAGTAGATATATTAAAGCTTTTGCCTTTTGTTTGAATTAACTAGAAAATTTCACAGAACTATTGTCAACTGAATAAATATATCTCCTCCTCTGAAAACTTCCTACTCCCTTCTGAAATTCTCGGGAAGATTTATAACAGTAACCCCTTTCCGTTAAGTTCTGATCTTTTCTGGTAATTTCTTTCAGGATAAAATGTATTGGCAACAGCTTTGATGTCTTTATCTTGCTTTATCCTTTCTTCTTTAAGAAGCAGTTTTTGTTCATCCTTGGCTCTTAGGACATGCTTTATGTAACAACAGCATGAAAAGAATTAGAATGGAAATGTATATCCTTTTTTGGAACTGTGTCTATTTACCTAATATAAAAGATACAGCAGTTTTTCAAAAGCATAGCAGAACAATGCTGTACTCTTCTCAATTTCACAGGAACATCTGAGCCATGACCAAACTATTTGACAAGAATGAATATTAAATCAGGACAGGAAGAAAGATAATATAGACTTTTCTTACTGAAATAACAAATTAATGATAGATATATTTAAAAATAAAAACTGACAACTAAAACATGGCTTAAAACAGGAGACAAAAATGATCAGAAAATAATTTTGAAATGGTTTGTTTCTCTAATCTTTACACAAAGGACTTAATCTTCTCAATGGTTATGACATATGTTTTCATATCATCCATCCATTTTTTTCTTTTACTTTGTTCCCTTCCATCCCAACCTCTCAGGAATTATAATCAACCAATATTTATGGGATATCTACTATGTGTCTAGAATTATACTAGTCAAAATTATCCATAACAGAACTTGTTCTCAAAAGACATCTTGTTGAAAAAAGAGTAACAGAAGTAGTAACAAAACAAAACAAAACAAAACAAAAGTTAAGGGCTAGATCATATGTCATGGTGAAAAATGTAATCGGATTTCCAGCACAGGAGTTAATCATATGAGCTGGACTAGTCTGGGGTAGAATTATGAAAGAAAATATATTTTGAACTAAATATTTAAATATAAAGACAGATAAATTCACAACTCCCTATCTAGGGATAGAGACCATATACATTTTGCTCCCTGTTAGTTCTCAGACCTCATGTCCTGGCAATCTGTCTTGCCACAACTGTCTTGCCTTTCTGTCATTCATTGAACTCATACACATTGCTCAGAACAATGTACTACAAAAAGTTAAAAAAAAAAAAATGAGTCTGAACCCCACTAAAGAAGTAATAGCCTAAATTACATTTTATTGTTGTCTATAAAAACCTTCATCATACTCTGGATCATAAATTAAGTGTGAAAGTTCTATGTGAACTTTCTGATTAAGACTCTAACTAAGGGTAAAAATGTTTCACAGAGATTAAATTAAATAGTAGAGAATGCAGTCTCTTAGATCACTTGCTTTCAAAGTAATAATATTAGCACATTTTCAGATATACCTGACTCATATAAATATATTCTGGCTTAGAAAATCTGTAACAACAACAACAAAAAAACAGGAAATATAAGTCAAATTTTGTGAAGGTTTGCAGCATGGCCTTCCCCCACATATTTCAGTGTATTCACTGGCCTATCACAGCACCTTGCACTTATGCTCAGTAAATATCTATTAAGTAAATGATGCACAAATGAAGAAATGAATGAGTCACATCATCTTTGTTTTAACCAGGATAAGCTATTATATCCTGAGAATATGACCTAGCTTTGTACACTTACACTCATAAGATTTTAACATGTATACTAATATTAATATATTTGAAAAATATAAATATATTCTGGCTTAGAAAATCTGTAACAACAACAACAAAAAAACAGGAAATATAAGTCAAATTTTGTGAAGGTTTGCAGCATGGCCTTCCCCCACATATTTCAGTGTATTCACTGGCCTATCACAGCACCTTGCACTTATGCTCAGTAAATATCTATTAAGTAAATGATGCACAAATGAAGAAATGAATGAGTCACATCATCTTTGTTTTAACCAGGATAAGCTATTATATCCTGAGAATATGACCTAGCTTTGTACACTTACACTCATAAGATTTTAACATGTATAACTAATATTAATATATTTGAAAAAGAGGATCACAAGTTGGGCATTTTGAAATTTTTAATGTTCTTTATATTTCAAATAACCTAATATCGCATTAATTTAGGTTTCAGGAATGCAGGATGCTTGGGACTGATGCACGGGGATAATCGAGAGAGAGGGTGTGGGGCGGGAGGGTGGAGGTGGGGGTCGGGATTGGGAGTTCATGTACACTCATGGCTAATTCATGTCAATGTGTAACAAAACGAATACAGTATTGTAAAGCAAAACAAACTAAAAAATAAAAATTAATTAAAGAAAAAAATAAATAAACTATAAAAAAAAAAGGAAATGTAATATTGTTGTTCACTTTGGAGTCTCCATCCGATTAAATCTGTCTTATTCTTTAAAACCTACCTCAAAACTGAAATTTTCTGTAAAATCTTATCTAGATCCAGCAATTCCACTTTTTAAATTTTATGCCAAGGAAATAATTGATCTTGTATACAGAAATGTACAAGGGTGCTTATCTCAGCATTGTCTATAAAATGAAAAATAAACCTGAATCAAAGAAAATTACAATACTACATGAATTATAACTTATTCATGGCCACCGTATAGTCAGCAAAAATAATGATTAAAATTTTTTAGAGAAATGGTCATAAAAAATGGTAAGTAAAAATATTGGGAAATATAATTCTATTTTTAATATAGATTTATATAAATGGAGGCCAAGAAAAAATGATGCTTTCCAACATCTAATTACACTGAAATGTTAAAAGTCATTTACTCTGAGTGGAGGAATTATACATGATTCAAAAGAATTATTATCCAATTTTTTAGTTTTTCTATAATAATCATGTTTTATTTGAGTTATTTCAAACAGGGCCAAATTAAAAGAAAAGAACTATTTTACTTGAGTTATTTCAGAAAGGGACAAATAAAAAGAACAGACTTCTTACCTTATAAGATTTCCTCACTGTGATTTGCCTTCTAAGAAGCACAGGTTCAAGACTCAAATTTAAAGTTGTCACTAGCAATATATCAGATCTATGACATACAGTTTGTATACTAACCTTATTCATGTGTGCTAAGTCACTTTAGTTGTGTCCGACTTTTTGCAATCCTGTGGGCTGTAGCCCACCAGGCTTCTCTGTCCACAGGATTCTCCAAGCAAGAAAATGCAGTGGGTTGTCATGCCCTCCTCCAGGGGATCTTCCCAACCCAGGGACTGAGCCTCCATCTCTTGTATCTCCTGCATTGGCAGGTGGGTTCTGAACCACTACATGCCACCTGGGAAACCCATAGTAACCTGATATCTGGCTACATATTACCTTTACATGTTGTTTTTGTCCTATTTCCTTCAACTCATTTTATCTTCCTATCTTTTTTATGCTTGTATACATTCTGTGATTTCAAATATCACAGCACTTTACCAATAGTGCAGTTCAGGGAAGACTGGGTACCAGCTCCATAGAGTACAACAAGGCCAACATTTATCTTGGTGAATCTAACACAGTTTAGTCTGGTCTTCAGCCTTGTTGATCCATGAGACTGTTTTTTATCAGTCTACTACAAATGGATTTGTCTTTCCAGGCCAAGTTCCCAGAGATCAATGTAGAGAAGAATGGCAGTGTATTGATTCACAGTAAGAAATAAATCTCATTTATACCAAATGTCATATTGACATGACCAGCTGACTCTCATCCTGTAGGAAAACTACAGAGGGAGCCAAATTATTAAAAGTTTGCTTGGTTGTCATGGAATCAGAAAAAGGAACACTTTTAAGGAATGGCTCTCAGTTAAGGTACCTTTGCTGCTGCTGCTAAGTCACTTCAGTCATGTCCGACTCTGTGCGATCCCGTAGACGGCAGCCCACCAGGCTCCCTTGTCCCTAGGATTCTCCAGGCAAGAACACCGGAGTGGGTTGCCATTTACTTCTCCAATGCATGAAAGTGGAAAGTGAAAATTGAAAGTGAAGTCGCTCAGTCGTGTCTGACCCTCAGCGACCCCACAGACTGCAGCCTTCCAGGCTCCTCCATCCATGGGATTTCCAGGCAAGAGTACTGGAGTCGGGTGCTGTTGCCTTCTCCAAAGGTATCTTTAGGCATTCTTATATATTGTAAGAAAGAAATAGCCTTGCCAAGGATCTCATAATTTTAGAGAAACATTGAGGCACAGTGAAGTGATTAAGAGCATGGGCTTTTGAGAAAGGCAAAGTGGTTTCATATCCTATTTCCACCATTTTCTCTGTATTTGAACTTGAACTCTAAGCCTTTGTTTTCTGAAAATCAAGTATTTAGGAAACAACTGAGGTGGCTTAAATTTAAATCAGTTTGGGCTGAGGATTTGCTGTATCAATTCTAATTGTTGTAATAGGAAGTGTTACCTAGTGGTGGCTCAGTGGTAAAGAATCTGCCTTTCAATGCAGGAGCATCAGGAGATGCAGGTTTAATCCCTGGCTTGGAAGATCCCTTGGAGGAAGAGATGGCAACCCATTCCAGTGTCCTTGCCAGGATAATCCCATGGACAGAGGGGCCTGGCAAGCTGCAGTCTGCAGGGTTGCAAGGAATCAGACATGACTAAAGCAACTGAGCGTGCACATTAACTAATTAGGCTATAAAACTAAAATGGTTATTTTGTAAATATGGCAATCTGTCATATCTCTGTATTCCTATTAGATATTGGGCTCTCTTAGTGACATCTCAAATAACTTCAGTCTCTTTTAGTTGTTTAAACAGTCTCAGTTTCATATTAATACTTCATCCTGTTATTTTGAAGTTTTAAATGCATAGTTACTTGAAGGCTTTCTGTGTACTCAAACAGTTTACTGTGGTTCTAGAACAATTACTAAAAACATGATCCATATAATCGTGCTTATCTGATAACTGATTGGTGCAAGCATGCCAAATGACTTCAGTCATGTCCAGCTCTTTGCAGTCCTACGGACTATAGCCAGCCACACTCCTCTGCCCTGGGATTCTCCAGGCAAGAACACTGGAAGAAGTTGCCATACCCTCTCAGTTAAGGTACCAGGGAATCTTCTCAACCCAAAGATTGAACCCACATCTCTATACCTCCTGCATTGGCGGGTGGGTTCTTTACCACTAGCACCACCTGGGAAGTTCAACCATTGTTACCACACAGCTATAGGATATGGAGCTTGCACCAGAACGAAAATAAATTTCATTACTAAGCACAGTTTGTAGCTCAAATGAAAGACGAAATAGATAAGTCCAAAATTACAGTTATAATTTCCATACTATTCTCTTGATAGTTAAGAGAGTAAGTAGAAAACCAATAAAAATGCAGAAGACTAAAATGCTTTCATATAAATTGACCTAATTGGTGTTTACAGAGCATGCCATTCAACAAAAGCAAAATGCAAATTCTTTCAATTGTGCATGGATAATACTTTGAACCAGATGAAAATTAAGACATAATAATTAAAATGTATGTAATACAACTAAGATTGCTTTTAGATAGAAATTTATAGCAATAAATGCTTATGTTAGTACAAAATAAAACCTAAAACCTTTATCTAATCTCCTACTTAAAAAAAAATCTTACAGAGAAAAGCAAATCCAAAGTAGGAGGAAAAAATTCAAAATAAGAGAATAAATTAATTAAATAGAAAATAGAGGAAAAAATCCCAAAACTTCTTTGAAAATAATCAAGAGATATAAAACTCTAGTTAGAATAAGAACAAAAAGAGAAAACACAAATTATCAATGTCAATTTAAAAAAAGAAATCAAATCACTGTTAAACCAATAAATTGACAAAACATATTCAAGGGATATTATGAATAACTTTTTGCCAATAAATTCAACAGTTTAGATAAAATGACCATCACTAAAAACTCCACCACTGTGAAAAAAACAATAAGACAAATTTATGAACAAATTCATGGCAATACTTTCGAAAACCCAAATGAAATAGGAAAATTTTATGAAAGGCACAAATTACCAGTATAACACAGGAGATCCAGATGAGTTACATGGTGAATTTTAGCAAGGATTTAAAGAAGAAGGAGAATACAATTTTATACCAATGTTTTCAAAGAAGGGGAAATTTTCCAACTAATTTTATGAAGACAACATTATCGTAAAACCAAAATCAGACAAAGACATTATTGAAAAAGAAAATTTTAGTGAAAAACCCTCAATACAGATGCAAGTATAGATACAAAAGTCCTTAAAATATTAACAAAGCAAATTCAACAATATATAAAAAGAATAATACATTACATGTGGGGTTTATTCCAAGTATGTAAGGTTACCTCAACCTCTGAAAACCATTCAAAATAATTTACTCTATCCACATACTGAAAAAGAGCTGCATGGTCATCTAATAGAATCTTTCTGCCATAAGGGTGGTGTCGTTTCATTGTTTCATGTTTCTAACTCAATGAAACAAAAATCTTAGCAAACTAGTAATAAATGGAAAGTTTCACAACCTGATAAAGAGCATTTACAAGAAAACCTACAGCTTACAATATATTTAATATGAACTACTGAATTCTTTTCTCTTAAAACTAGGAAGAGAGCAAGAATGTCTACTCTCATTATTACTATTAATGAAGTGTTCAAAATACTAACCAGTGCAATTAAGTGAAGAAAAGACAAGGCAAACTGATTGGAAAGAAAGAGGTAAAGTTCTCTTTATTTGCAGACAAAAGGATGGTGTATGTAGAAAGCCTATGGGACAAAAAGTTGTTAGAACTAATAAGAGTGTTTGGCAAGGTCATGGGAAATAAGCTGATCCTGAGAAATGAAAGAGAAATGAAACATTTATCCACATGAAGACTTGTATTTAAATGTTCTTAGCAGCTTTATTTCTGGAGAAGGAAATGGCAGCCCACTCCAGTGTTCTTGCCTGGAGAATCCCAGGGACGGCAGAGCCTGGTGGGCTGCCGTCTATGGGGTCGCACAGAGTCGGTCACGACTGAAGCGACTTAGCAGCAGCAGCAGAGGCAGCAGCTTTATTTATAATTACTAAAGGCTAGAAATAATTCAAATTTCTATCAAGTTGAATGGATAAACAGAATGCAGTATATCCACAAATGAACTTATAATTTAATAAACTGTAAACATGTTCAAAACATTATGCAGAGAAAAGCTGATCCTGAGAAATGAAAGAGAAATGAAACATTTATCCACATGAAGACTTGTATTTAAATGTTCTTAGCAGCTTTATTTCTGGAGAAGGAAATGGCAGCCCACTCCAGTGTTCTTGCCTGGAGAATCCCAGGGACGGCAGAGCCTGGTGGGCTGCCGTCTATGGGGTCGCACAGAGTCGGTCACGACTGAAGCGACTTAGCAGCAGCAGCAGAGGCAGCAGCTTTATTTATAATTACTAAAGGCTAGAAATAATTCAAATTTCTATCAAGTTGAATGGATAAACAGAATGCAGTATATCCACAAATGAACTTATAATTTAATAAACTGTAAACATGTTCAAACATTATGCAGAGAAAAAACTCCAGGTGCAAAAGTATATATACATTATAGGTCCATTTTTTATTAAATGCTATAAAAGATAAATCTATCATAACAGACTGCTGATCAGTGTTTGCTTGAGACTGGAATAGAGACTGACCAGGAAGATATGCACCTGGAAAGGTCATGTGTAGGTGATCCAGTCAACAGACTCAGTTGAGCCCAGATTCTAGGTCATCACAATATCCATACCAGATTTGTTAGAGAAGCCTTCTAGAGGATTCCAGTTACCAATCATTTCGGTATTCCCAGGTGAGACCACAGACATCCTGGGAAGAAACCAGACAATCTGGATATACTGTGTTCAAATTCTTGACCTCCAGAATCTCTAAGTATAATAAAACAGTTGGTGATTTATGTCACCAAATACTTTTAAAAACCTAAGTGAAATGGGAAATTTTCATGAAAGGTCTAAATTACCAAAAATAACACAGGAGAAATGAAAATCTGAATAGCTTTCTTATATTAAGAATATTGATTTCAATTTGTAAACAGTCCCTAAAAGGTAACTCCAGGACTAGATGGCTTCCCTGATAACTTTTGTTCAGCAACAAATAGACATGAATTACTAATGCATGCATGCAGCAATTGAGATGAACCTCAAGGATATTGTGCTAAGTGAAAAAAAGCCAAGAATAAAGACTACATATTGATTCCATTTATATGAAATGCTTATATTGTAAAAGAATATAATAAATCAAGCAGAACAACAATGGAACTAGAGTTCACCTGCATGAGGAAACTTTTGGGAGTGGTCATATTGCTCTAAAACTGGATTGTGGTGATGGCTGCAAATCTTCATATAAATGCATTAGAATTCACTAAATGGTATACTTAAAATAGATGATCTTTATAGTGTGAAAATTAAAGCTAAAAAACTGTGGGAACAAAAATGATTACAAGTAAAATCTTACAGAAGAGTAACTATATACCAGGAAAATACTATACCAAAAGAAATGTCAAATCACAATATTAATATCCAACATAGTACATGTGTACATAATGCATGACTATTTTTCTATAATTTTCCAAAAAAGTACTGAAACTGATGCACTGTATTCAACCACTATTTTAGAATATATTCCATCTTCTGTATGACCATTATTTATTGAAACTACTCCTAAAATACTGGTGCTAAGCTCCAGTTATTTCCCTAATGTTATTCATATTCTTCTCTATCACAGTTTTTCCTCATTAGTTTTCATAAAGTTGAATGATAAATAGTACTAGCATTTTTGTTTTAGAAGTGGGAAACTAAAGCTCAAAGAAGTGGAACAAATTTTTAAACATGACTCTAGTGGGTTTCTTAATTAAGAATATCAAACCCAATATCCCTTAGGCACATTGCCTTTCTGCTGCTGAATTAGGAACATTTTCATTTCAGATACAAATTAAGAATACAAACATTTATTGTCCATTCTCTCTTTATTCATGAATAAAACAAGCTATACCACCATATATAAAAAAGAAAAATCATAATCTATTCTGATAGTTATGTTACCTTCAGTTTTTCTGGGCTGTGTATGTTATTTTAAAGTCATAGCCAACCACTCTTTGATGCTATAGAAGATATTAGAGACATAATCAAATGTACTCTTGTCCAGGACTATAAACAGAAGATGACACCAAGGGGAACCAACCTGCCTAAGATAACAATTCAGTAGGGCAGCATTTTCTGTCAAGCCATAATTATGAATATTTTTATGATCCTGCTTGAGTCTTCAGTAACTCTCCTAATCAGTCTCAACAGTCATCTCCAGGACCTGAACAAAGCAGCAGAGGAAACAATATGTACACTTTATGACAGCTGCTTTCTTCCAGAATGCATAATTAAAGTCAAGCTCCCCACTCCCCAGTCAATTGAAAGATGGTCAGCAAGACAGATCAACCGCTGAGAGCAATAGACATGTTATATAACTATCCATGGATTTTGTAGGGAAAGGATGTGAGTTCATGTATGAGATAGGAAAAAAAAATAATCTGATATACGTTTCCAGTATCCTAAAAAACAGTACCAGAGCTTACACGAGAGAGAGAGAGTGACAGAGAAGGAAACAGATTGTGTAACTTTTAGGTTATCCCCATGTTCCTGTGCTCCCATGCTAAGTCGCTTCAGTTGGGTCCAACTCTTTGCAACCCTATGGACTGTAGCCCACCAGGCTCCTCTATCCATGAGATTCTCCTGGCAGAACAACAATGGAACTAGAATTCACCTGCATGAGGAAACTTTTGAGAGTGGTCAAATTGCTCTAAAACTGGATTGTGGTGATGGCTGCAAATCTTCATATAAATTCATTAGAATATAAATTCATTCAGTAAATTCATTCATTCATATAAATTCATTCAGTATTCAGGATTACTGGAGTGGGTTGCCGTGCCTTCTCCAGGGGATCTTCCTGATCCAGGGATCGAATCTGCATCTCTAAAGTCTCCTGCATTGGTAGGCAGGCTCTTTACCACTAGTGTTATCCGGGAAGTCACTTGTTCCTGATACTTGCACGAAAATAATGTATCTTGTGTATACAATAAACTCCTTAAAATATGAAAAAGGAGGATAAATGTAATGGGCAGCTTCTAGGAATAATTCATAGCTGCTATAAATACTTGAATCACTGTCATTGTAGTGAAAGGTAAACAATAGTGGTATGGATTGCATACAGCGAAATGTAGCAGACTTGGGGACAAAATCTCAAAAGATTAAAATTATATGCATTTACAGTAAGAAAAAAAAGAAGATAAAAGGAGATTCTGACTGAATCTAAGTCTATCAAGGTACTAAATACTCCAGAAAGGGATAAATTTTCTTTTAATCCTGCTTTACTCTGTACAAATACATACATTGGCCTGGGTCACCATGAACTAAGATGAAAGAAGTAAACTTATAACCCCACTAGGTCAGACAGATGTCTTGGCTGAGTGAGCATCAAGAAAGGAAAACTATGTAAAAAAGCATTTCCTCTATGAGCAGATCTATAAAAACAACCTTTCATGAAACCAGCCAGAATATCATGGAGAGAAAATACTTTGGTGAAGGGCTTCCTCAGTAAATGATAACTTAGAAACACTGATGACAACATCAGTGAAAACATTTCCTTTCTCATTGAAACAACTGAAATTGTAGCAGGGAGCTATAAGAGGTGAAACATGATCATGTCACAGAAATATCTTGGTTGCCCAGCAAGATTCACAGAGCTCCAGAAAGGGATAGTCTGGATCTGAAAATTAGGACATAAAACCTATCAACATTGCATTTTCTCAGAGTAGTGGGCCTTTCTTTAAACTATTTTGGCAAATTAAGAAAATACTGTAACTTGACAGAAAGACTTAGATAAAAGAAATAATTTGCCCCACGAGGTACTGTTGCCTTCAGTTCACTTCAGTTCAGTCGCTCAGTCGTGTCCGACTCTTTGCGACCCCATGAATCGCAGCACGCCAGGGCTCCCTGTCCATCACCAACTCCCTGAGTTCACTCAGAGTTGCATCCATCGAGTCAGTGATGCCATCCAGCCATCTCATCCTCTGTCGTCCCCTTCTCCTCCTGCCCCCAATCCTTCCCAGCATCAGAGTCTTTTCCAATGAGTCAATTCTTCGTATGAGGTGGCCAAAGTACTGGAGCTTCAGCTTTAGCATCATTCCTTCCAAAGAAATCCCAGGGTTGATCTCCTTCCTTAATGGAGTAAAAATTTATTAGAAACATTATTAACATCTTGGCCACTGTAAGGTTTGTCCAGAGAATGTGAGAATCTATATGTCATACTAGCAAAAATCTCATCTTGATTTTTCAGATACTATTAGATTCAGTCATTTCAGTTCAGTCGCTCAGTCGTGTCCGACTCATTGCAACCCCACGAATTGCAGCACGCCAGGCCTCCCTGTCCATCACCAACTCCGGGAGTTCACTCAGACTCACGTCCATCAAGTCAGTGATGCCATCCAGCCATCTCATCCTCGGTCGTCCCCTTCTCCTCCTGCCCCCAATCCTTCCCAGCATCAGAGTCTTTTCCAATGAGTCAATTCTTCGTATGAGGTGGCCAAAGTACTGGAGCTTAGCTTTAGCATCATTCCTTCCAAAGAAATCCCAGGGTTGATCTCCTTCCTTAATGGAGTAAAAATTTATTAGAAACATTATTAACATCTTGGCCACTGTAAGGTTTGTCCAGAGAATGTGAGAATCTATATGTCATACTAGCAAAAATCTCATCTTGATTTTTCAGATACTATTAGATTCAGTCATTTCAGTTCAGTCGCTCAGTCGTGTCCGACTCATTGCAACCCCACGAATTGCAGCACGCCAGGCCTCCCTGTCCATCACCAACTCCGGGAGTTCACTCAGACTCACGTCCATCAAGTCAGTGATGCCATCCAGCCATCTCATCCTCGGTCGTCCCCTTCTCCTCCTGCCCCCAATCCTTCCCAGCATCAGAGTCTTTTCCAATGAGTCAACTCTTCACATGAGGTGGCCAAAGTACTGGAGTTTCAGCTTTAGCATCATTCCTTCCAAAGAAATCCCAGGGCTGATCTCCATTAGAGAGTCATAATTTTTAGACAAGAAAAGAATGTCCAACCAGACATTCTGAAAAACACAACAGCTTCAGTATGGCTTATTATTATAGTCAAATCCCTAGTCTATGTCAAACTCTGCCCAAACCAGACAAAGTCAGTAAGTTCTTACTGCAATTCCGGTATTGTTGATCAAGGACAAGTACTAATAGCTTTCATTCCAGTACATCTTTTTACCAAGAGCTTTATATACCCAGAAAATGCCAGCTGAAATTTACACAGTGAAAGTTCACATATAACTGTGAATAAGAATGATCTAAACAGAATTCATCAATTTTCCCTACAATCAAGGCCCTTTCCCACCTTCCAATTACCATCAGCAGCAGACTCCCCTCTCCTCCCAGCTTGATTGCCCTTCGCAGTTAATCAAACACCTGTCTATTCCTCCTCTGAAAGAAACTGTGGTCTGTGAATGACCTGCATCTGAATCATCTTGACTCCTTGCTAAAATACATATTGTTGCTCCCCTGCTCCAGATCTATCAAATAAGAACACGTGAAAGAGAATCCCGATATTTGCATTTTAAGACTCTCTAACATTACTCAACCTGTATTCCAGAGTTTCAAAATAATCCATCTGAATCTCTCTTTTTAGATTCTTTCTGCTCTTCAGTCTAGATTCTTACACCACATGGAGAAGCTGATAACAGTCTGGCAGCTTATCTCTTTGCCTCCAGTGCCTTCTCCAGAACCCACCTGTATACCACGGTATAAAAATCTCAAGATCCTTTTCACCAAATATCCTTTCTGCTCAAAATTCTTATTTTTTTTTTTTACCGTATTTTGGGACAAATCCAAACATCATAGCTGAGCATTTAAGGATTTCTGTGAAAGGATCCCAGTGTGTATGGTGCATTGACACGTCTTAGGGCTTCACTCTAGAGTTCTCACCAGTTCCGATCAGACTAAACTCTAACCTTATTTCCTGAATGTCCTCTTCTTTTCCATCTCTGCATATTACCCCTCTTTCTCTTCAAATGCCCCAAGCCTCTCCCTAGTTTTCCAAAATCTGATACTTCTAAGAAGGAAATTCAGAATCACCTTCTTTAAGGAGGTAGAAAATATAAATACCATGAGTTACTAGGCAGATTAAAAAAAAAAAAAAAATACAAGTTGTACCACTCACCACTATTGTGATTCGAAGCAAATTTATTTGATAAAGATGAAACAACATACCAGATACCTGGAACTTTACAGGAACTCAGTGAAGACAAATTTCTTTTCTTCACTCTATGTGGAAGTTATGGTCTTTGTCTACATTATTTTTCTGTGTAAACTATTCCTGCTGAAATAAGTCAATTCTAATTTTCATGTGAAACACATTCTAGGTTGCCAAGGTGGCGTTGACCTCATCTTATCATTATGACCACTGGAAAGTGAAAGTTGCTCAGTTGTGTCCGACTCTTTGTGACCCCATGGACTATACAGTCTATGGGATTCTCCAGGCCAGAATACTGGAGTGGGTAGCCTTTCCCTTCTCCAGGGGAATCTTCCCAGCCCAGGGATCAAACCCAGGTCTCCTGCATGGCAAGCCATTCTTTACTGTCAGAACCACCAGGGAAGCCCTACAACCAATAGAGTAGCCAGCAATCCATCTATTCCACCGCCACCTCCAACACACACACCCCACACCACACCACACCAAACTGCAGCAACTGGCTTACGGATGGACAATTTTCCCAAGTCAATCAGATCAATCTCTGGAAATTTTGTTGAATGCTGAAGAAGTGGACACTAATCATGGGAATTGCTGGATGTGCCATTGAGTTAGGCCTAGAGAGACTTCTGGTCAGTTTTGCTACCATTTAAGAAAAAATTTTTCTTCATATTAAAATGATTATGAGGAAAATGGGGCTCCAATAGGAAAGATGATGTCCTGACAGCATCATTTTAATCCCTGAATTCATGATGCCTGAGATCCAACTGTAGAATTTTCATTTATAGGAGTCAATGAATTTCTTTAGAATTAAAATAGTTTTCACTATTTTTCTGTCACTTTTATATAAGAACTCTAATACAGAAATATTAGAAAGTAGGATGTTGCAAGTGACAGTTTAAATGTAATGGGATTAAATTAACATAGGTGAGGGCAGGGGAGCTGTAGGTAGCATCTGGATAAGACAGTGACTTTCCTCTCTTGGGAATGAGTGAATTATTGGTTTTAAGTCTACTACTTCCATTGTCATGCAGTGGCATTTTGAAATGATGCATATGGGAAGAAAATTTGTTATTGAGCAGTCAATAAACAAATAGTAGTGGATTGCAGTAATCATAGTTTTTGTTGACTATGCTTTTTCTCATCTTATAAGCCTTTTTTATGAAGATCTGAGTTTATGAGCACCCTAATACCTGGTCACAAGGATATCCAGGGATGGCACATGATTTATTCAGAACAATCACAACCTTTCCTGGACTTCAGCTACAAGTATCAGAAAGTGCATTTTCTTTTGACTGGAACTGCTAGCTACAAAGATAACTGAGTTTATAACTTTCCTCCATTAGCCAGTTGTACCACAAAGTAGAAAGATATTGCCTGAGATTAAAGCCAACCAGAAAAAGAAGAGATGATGAATGGGAAGAAAATAAGTAACCTAATGGCATCCATTTATCCAAACTGTAACTCTATTCCCTATACTTCTCAGTTGTGTGGACCAATAAATTCATTTTAATGTAATCTCATTAGTCTAAGTTTCTGTCATTTGCAACTAAGAATCCTGAGTAACCCATTTGGTCACTTTACAAATGTTTTCTAGTTTTTTCATATACATATTCCTTCCCACTAAGCAGTAATACCTTTGAGAAAAAGATATTGTGTCATTGATCTCTTTTCTAATCCCTACAGTTGCAACAGAAACTACAACTCATTCAATGGAAATATGAGAGAATAGTCAACAAATTAATTCATAAGTATGATAAAAATCCACAGTCATCTATTTCTTTCAGTTGCACAGCCAGATCTAATTAATCTTCTCCAAAAGTAAGGGTACAGCATCCCAGACAAAATACCATACAAAAACTAAATAGATCTGTCTTCCATTCTCTTAAGTAGCTTTTTGAATGTTTTCAGCTTTTATGTTAAAAGTTCATTTCAAATAGGACATTTCTTAATACATGCAAAGTGTTTCGAACTCACAAAATAACTAGACACCTGTAATTACAGCATAATCTCCACCATCACATAACATCTTCCTATGTCTTTAAAAGCATGTATTCCAACAACAGTATTTAAAGTTCACCTCTCATCCCTGTGTAATTATTTGAGAAGTATTTACTTCTGTGACTCTGCTCTCCTAAATACTTTTGATTTAATAATTATTATTCACAACAAAAGATTCAAAGCTAAATATTTTTGAACTTAGGACAAAATATTCCAATTTTATTTCCCAAACTATTTACTGATGAACATACCATATTAAGCAAAATGACATATCAAAACCTATGCCTCTTTTTTTTCTCATTTAAATGAGTGAAAACATATACTTTCATGATACATGCTCCTATAAGCAAAGATATAATTAGAACAATGAAAAACTCTTATTTTTTTCTTCATATAAAAACTAAAGAATAAAAGACCATTAGGTTGGACATCGTATCAATCAGGTCCCCTAGCAGGAAATAGAATTTACTCCCAAGTGATTAAATAAAGAGACTTTGGTAAAGGGACTCCTTTAAAAGATGAGAAATGTGAGCTGAGAAAAGAGAATAAACAAAGAATGGAGAGACCCTCAAAGGCTAACTTACTGGAAAGTCATCACTAACACCAGGGTTGAAAGGACTGAAAGAAATGCATTACCTGAACCCATGGAGAGCTGGAACTATGGAGGAGTGGGCCACCTGAGGAGGCAATGGGGGGGAAAACAATGATTGCCAGAGATGCTGAGGGAGGAAAGTGGAGAGAAATATTTGAGCCTCTCTCCCTCAGCTATTTAGTCTCCTGCCAACACCTCTTGTTGGTGAAATACAACTGAAAACATTCAACCAGGCAACCCAGGAAGGGAAGCAGTTCACACAGAAGTCATTCTTGTTGGGGCACAGAGCTGGACAGAAAAAAAGTGAAGTGGATCAAGGGCGCGAGAAGAAACAAAGGGAGAATAACCAGATACTGAGTGTAGTGTTGATTTTTTGGTATAGTCAGGAGAAAGAGCTGAGGGTTCAAATTTTTCCAACTAGATTTCACGTCACTGAACCACCCTTTTCCAGTACAGGAAGGTGATGGACATGTTAGAAAGGGGATGGAGCCTGTCACAGAACTACAACTCTGGGGGTTATACATTTTTTGTGAAAACCTCTAGCTCAGGCTGGCAATGGGTTGCCTCTCATTGCCTCCATAAAACCTCCCAAAGAGACTTAATAAACTCTCTTAAGTTTCAATAAAATCTCTTAAGATTCTCCCAAAGAGATTTAATCTGTTACCAAGGGACCTTAGCAGTCAAGATTGAGGGCAGGGCCGTGGCATCTTGTAGCTCATGGCTTAAGTGTCACATCTTTTAGTGGCCACGATATTTCCTTGGTTGTTGCTTGTCTCTTTCAGTCTTTCTCTCCTGCTCAGTTACAGCCAGTTTTGCTGTTCACTCTCCGTTCACTCTTTGTACTGCAGCAATGGCTCATCTCGCCTGTCTCATCCAAGTCCCATCTGTCAGATATTGCCACGATAGATTTTATACCTCATTGTTTCAAAAACTTAATTTTACCTCTTAATTGACATTTGGCAATATTAGTGCTCCCTTCTTCGAATTGTACGTGAAGACTGGAAATTTTGAATCCTGTGTGTTTTTATGCAA
Source organism: Aepyceros melampus (assembly GCA_006408695.1). Lineage (NCBI taxonomy): Eukaryota > Metazoa > Chordata > Mammalia > Artiodactyla > Bovidae > Aepyceros > Aepyceros melampus. The sequence continues at coordinate 50,015 of SJXQ01006673.1, read as the reverse complement.
CTTCCTTTCCCTTCTCACTTATATTTGGAAAGACAATTCTGACTTCTGGATTTTTAATATTTTATCTCTCAAAGTTTGCTACTTTTCTTTATGTCTTAGACTGCTTTGCAAGGTAGACTATTTGCCTTCTTTAAATCAATGCAGTGGCTATTTACTTCGTTTCTTTCTTGATAAAACAAAAAAGATTCCATCTTCAGGTTTGTATTAGGGAACTAAGAACTCCAAGACTAAACTGTCTCTGCCCAGGAATCTTCAGGGATTTTTTTTTAACTCAGTTCAATTAATTAGGACAGGACTTCCCTGGTGGCTCAGACGGTAAAAGCATCTGGCTACAATGCGGGAGACCTGGGTTCGATCCCTGGGTCAGGAAGATACCCTGGAGAAGGAAATGGCAACCCACTCCAGTACTCTTGCCTAGAAAATCTCATGGACAGAGGAGCCTGGTGGGCTGCAGTCCATGGGGTCGCAAAGAGTCGGACACAACTGAGCAACTTCACTTCACTTCAATTAATTAAACACAATACTATTTAACAGACATAGAATGCTGCCCTTAAACCACATATGCTTCTGTTCACTTTTGTTCAAGTGATTCATTGTAGAATAGTGTGGGATGATGGTTACTTGGATTAACCATCCAAGAATATTAGTCAATAGGTTGCTAGAGAAATGACTAAAAGAAAAAGGTGAAAAGCAGACAAGCTTAGCCAATTATTTTTTTCCTATGGGATGTTCCTGAAATTCCAACAGTGTCCTCACTTGCTAGATTACATTGTCTTGGCATCTTGATTTTGTCTTCAGATCATGTCCCTATGCCTACTAGAGCAAACAAAGTAATTCTTCGATATAACAAGACAGATAAAAAATGTGATGCAGTAGGAAGGACAGACACTAAAATGTTTGAAATAGCAATGCCAGTGGCTCAAAGGTTTACAGATTGCTTCCCAGAGTTTGCATCACAGCAATTTTTGCTCACTTTGAAGGTTTTTCAAGGGTAAAGAATGCTTTCCTCTGCTAGCAAACGATTCCACTTGCATCAGGAATAAGGCACACTGTGTATACCCAAACACCAAAGCTAATAAAGCAAACCTGTTAGGAGAAGGTTTGGAATTGAATCTCTTCCAAATGATCTTATTCTCTCCACTGGGGAAGAAGCAGTTAGTGTATTAGTCACACATTAGCCAGCTATGCAAGCAGAACTCATCAGTGAAGGAAAGATGGTTTTAAATGAAAATCAGAAATCTGAGATTAAACAAGAAACTGACAGAGGTCCTGGATCCTTTCCTCACTCATTTCAACAGTATTATGGAAAATGTTTGACTTATTCTTGCCTATTTTGTTCCAAACTTTAAGAACCCAGTTCTATTTTTAAAAAAAAAAGGTGGGGGGCAGGTGGGTGGATAATAAAGACACCTATCAGTTAATGTCACTAAAGCACTGTGAAGGTTTTATTGAAAGATAATTCTAAAGTGAATACTACTGTTATTTTGGGCAACAACTCATGTCACTCTAACATTATCCATAGAGAACTCCCTAATAAATACAGTCCTATTAAAACAGATGAGACCCTACTTCAGCAAATATGGAAAAGAAAAGTTGGCCAAGTGTAACTGATGCTGGAAAATAGAACTATGGTGAATTGAATATGGTAAGATCACTAGAAATACGCAAAACATATTTCCGTTATAGCGCCCCTATCTAGCCAAAGAGAACACAACAGAAAATCTAAAATTAGATGAATTTTGCACAAAGATATAAAGCATAGATACAGAATACTTTTTATCTTAGAGATTGCTACCAAGCAACACAGTTTAAAAGTTTTCCTCTTCTTCACGTAAAATAATACATATACAGGAACTTACTTACAGGGACTCACCACTTTTGCTACAAAGAGTTGATAATGGTTGTTTCTTAAAAAAGAATGTGATAAGCTATGGTAGTAATACTGCCTGCTACAAATGGCCAAAACGGTAAGAAAATATTTTTCAGATTCACTATTAACCAATGAAATGCGAATTAACACATCCATTAGACACTATTTTCACCCAATAATCAGTAAACATTTAAAAGATCAATAAATCCAGAAATGAAGTGAAGTGAAGTGAAGTCGCTCAGTCGTGTCTGACTCTTTGTGAGCCCATAGACTGTAGCCTACCAGGCTCCTTGGTCCATGGGATTTTCCAGGCAAGAATACTGGAGTGGGTTGCCATATCCTTCTCCAGGAGATCTTCCCAACCCAGGGGTCGAATCAGGATCTCCCACATTGTAGGCAGATGCTTTACCATCTGAGCTGCTGGGCATAAAAAAGTGTTCTTATACCTATATTTACTGGAGGGAGGGAATAAAGGGAGGCGGAAAAGGAAATACATGATCAAATCCTTAAAATAGGTGCATTCTTCCTCAAGAATTTCATTTCTAAGAATTTATCTACAAGAAATGACCATTGACATGTCTAAATGTCTAATGTCTAAGACTGCTTATAACAACAAAAAATCAGAAACAACATAATTGCCCAATGTGAAAATAGGGGTTTCTCTTTATTCTTAGTGTTTATTGTTGCAACAAACATGTTACTTTCCTACTCAGAGAAAATAAATATTGATTTCTTTGAGAAAGTATAATGGAAATACAGTGGTAAAAAGCAAATGGAAGGAAGGAAGGAAGAAAAAGATGAAGGGAGGGAAGAATGAGAGAAAAACAAAACCAAAAAGCATCCTACAGAAGTTCTTCCCCAACTCTTAGATTCGTTACCAGGGCACAATGCTTATAAACATGTCCAAAAATATATAGCCCTTCTTCATCTAGAGTCATGTGGTATTAGATCACATGAACCAAGCAGTTTGTATTAGGACAGAGAGAGACTTACAGACTTAGGTTACAAATACAGACCGGGGTCTCCCAACCCTCACTGAAAGATCTGTTCACGTTATATGATACAGACTCTGCTTCATCACGCTGCTGTCCTAATTTTCAGCTCTATCCTCTCTAATTAATTTCACCTATGACCCCAGTGGCTCAGCAGTACAGAATCTGCCTGCAGTACAGGGGACTTGGGTTTGATCCCTCAATCAAGAAGACCCACTGAGTGCAGTTCAGTTCTGTTCAGTCGCTCAGTCGTGTCTGACTCTTTGCGACCCCATGAATCGCAGCATGCCAGGACTCCCTGTCCATCACCAACTCCCGGAGTCCACCCAAACCCATGTCCATCGAGTCGATGATGCCATCCAACCATCTCATCCTCTGTCATCCCCTTCTTCTCTTGCTCTCAATCTTTCCCAGGATCAGGATCTTTTCAAATGAGTCAGCCCTTCACAGCAGGTGGCCAAAGTATTGAAATTTCAGCTTCAACATCAGTCCTTCCAATGAACACCCAGGACTGATCTCCTTTAGGATAGACTGATTGGATCTCCTTGCAGTCCAAGGGACTCTCAAGAGTCTTCTCCAACACCACAGCTCAAAAGCATCAATTCTTGGGCACTCAGTTTTCTTTGTACTCCAACTCTCACATCCATACAGGACCACTGGAAAAACCATAGCCTTGACTAGATGGACCTTTGTTTGCAAAGTAACGTCTCTGCTTTTTAATATGCTGTCTAGGTTGGTCATAGCTTTCCTTCCAAGGAGTAAGCGTCTTTTAATTTCATGGCTGCAATCACCATCTGCAGTGATTTTGGAGCCCAGAGAAATACAGTCAGCCACTGTTTACACTGTTTCCCCATCTGTTTGCCATGAAGTGATGGGACCAGATGCCATGATCTTCGTTGTCTGAATGTTGAGCTTTAAGCCAACTCTTTCACTCTCCTCTTTCACTTTCATCAAGAGGCTCTTTAGTTCTTCACTTTCTGCCATAAGGGTGGTGTCATCTGCATATCTGAGGTTATTGATATTTCTCCTGGAAATCTTGATTCCGCTTGTGCTTCCTCCAGCCCAGTATTTCTCATGATGTACTCTACATAGAAGTTAAATAAGTAGGGTGACAATATACAGCCTTGACGTACTCCTTTTCCTATTTGGAACCAGTCTGTTGTTCTATGTCCAGTTCTAACTGTTACTTCCTGACCTGCATACAGATTTCTCAAGAGGCAGGTCAGGTGGTCTGGTATTCCCATCTCTTTCAGAATTTTCCACAGTTTATTGCGATCCACACAGTCAAAGGCTTTGGCATAGTCAATAAGGCAGAAGTAGATGTTTTTCCAGAACTCTCTTGCTTTTTCCATGATCCAGAGGATGTTGGCAATTTGATCTCTGGTTCCTCTGCCTTTTCTAAAACCAGCTTGAACATCTGGAAGTTCACAGTTCAAGTATTGCTGAAGCCTGGCTTGGAGAATTTTGAGCATTACTTTACTAGCGTGTGAGATGAGTGCAATTGTGCGATAGTTTAAGCATTCTTTGGCATTGCCTTTCTTTGGGATTGGAATGAAAACTGACCTTTTCCAGTCCCATAGCCACTGCTGAGTTTTCCAAATTTGCTGTCATATTGGGTGCAGCACTTTCATAGCATCATCATCTTTCAGGATTTGAAATAGATCAATTGGAATTCCATCACCTTCACTAGCTTTGTTCAAAGTGATGCTCCCTAAGGCCTACTTGACTTCACATTTCAGGATCTGGCTCTAGGTGAGTGATCACACCACCATGATTATCTGGGTCTTGAAGATCTTTTTTGTACAGTTCTTCTGTGTATTCTTGCCACCTCTTCCTAATATCTTCTGCTTCTGTTAGATCCATACCATTTCTGTCCTTTATTGAGCCTATCTTTGCATGAAATGTTCCCTTGGGATCTCTAATTTTCTTGAAGAGATCTCTAGTCTTTCTCATTCTGTTGTTTTCCTGTATTTCTTTGCATTGATTGCTGAGGAAGGCTTTCTTATCTCTCCTTGCTATTCTTTGAAACTGCATTTAAATGGGTATATCTTTTCTTTTCTCCTTTGTTTTCACTTCCCATCTTTTCACAGCTATTTGTAAGTCCTTTTCAGACAGCCATTTTGCTTTTTTGCATTTCTTTTTCTTGGGGATGGTTTTGTTTCCTATCTCCTGTACAATGGCATGAACCTCCATTCATACTTCATCAGGCACTCTGTCTATCAGATCTAGTCCCTTAAATCTATTTCTCACTTCCACTGTATAGTCATAAGGAATTTATTTGATTTAGGTCATTCCTGAATGGTCTAGTGGTTTTCTCCACTTTCTTCAATTTCAGTCTGAATTTGGCAAAAGGAGTTCATGATCTGAGCCACAGTCAGCTGCAGATCTTGTTTTTGCTGACTGTATAGAGCTTCTCCATCTTTGGCTGCAAAGAATATAATCAGTCTGATTTCAGTGTTGACCATCTGGTGATGTCCATGTGTTGAATCTTCTCTAGTGTTGTTGGAAGAGGATGTTTGCTATGACCCGTGTGTTCTCTTGGCAGAACTCTATTGGCCTTTGCCCTGCTTCATTGTGTACTGCAAGGCCAAATTTGCCTGTTACTCCAGGTGTTTCTTGACTTCCTACTTTTGCATTCCAGTCCCCTATAATGAAAAGGACATCTTTTGTGAGATGACCCAAAAAGAAGACTCACTGGAGAGGGAAAAGGTGACTCACTTCAGTATTCTTGGGTGGGAAATCCCATGGACAGAGGAACCTGGCAGGCTATATAGTCCATGGGGTCACAAAAGAGTTGGACACAATTTAGCAACTAAACAACAGCAAATTATCTGTCTAGTTATCATCTAAATATCCACTTATCTATCTACTGGAGAAGGCAATGGCATCCCACTTCAGTACTCTTGCCTGGAAAATCCCATGGATGGAGGAGCCTGGAAGGCTGCAGTCCATGGGATCGCTAAGAGTCGGACACAACTGAGCGACTTCACTTTGACTTTTCACTTTCATGCATTGCAGAAGGAAATGGCAACACACTCCAGTATTCTTGCCTGGAGGATCCCAGGGATGGGGGAGCCTGGTGGGCAGCGTCTATGGGGTTGCACAGAGTCGGACACAACTGAAGCGAGTTAGCATCTATCTACTACTATCCACCTTGTCTTTTACCTATATTTTTAACTCTGCACCTTTCCTATCCATCTTCATTTTCTCTTCCACCCTCCTCTGCCCTCCTCTCTACAAGTAAGACTAAACTTTTGGTGAAATGGAATTGTACTTAGAAAAAACTGTAAGCACACTATGAAGCCATTGCAGATATCTGATGGTGGACTGTCACAATAAAAATGATGATAATGTGAGCAGTTTGTGGGCTGGAATAAGGATATAAGTAGGTGTGTGGGGGAGATGAAAAGATTTGTAGTGCAACTGATTAAGCACAAGGTAATATGAAGAATGTATGAAATGCAAGACTTGAAAGTCTGTATGAGGCTCACATATATCAGAATATGAGGAATGCCACAAGGATTACATACATATATCAGGAAATGAGCTTTGTCACATGGGTTGCATCAATTGTCCACCTCATGGCATTCTGTCTCTAACAAAGTAGCAATAAAAAAACACTTTCTGGTGTTGTACTAAGTACTAAAGCAGGTAGCGAGCTATCTCTAATCTTCACAACAACCTAAAATGCTAGGTATGTTATCAACCTTCTGAAATCATTCTATTCTTTTCAGCTTATTTTTAGTTATAAGCTTTGCTTGCCTTTTATTAAACATTAGGACCAGAACTGCATACAATATTCTGCCATATTTTCTACAAGGATAAAGCTAAAAGAAGGTAGGTATAAAAAAATTCATCAAACACATTTTGAGTAAATATGTGTGCAGTATTTAATTTAGCATTTCAAGGGTTACATTTTTACCTAGATAATAATAAAATTAATCATAAAAATTCAGTTATCTTCATTGCCATGATTTTCACTATGAAAAATATGCCAAACTTCCTTGCAGCTACTGTTTTCCATTAGGCACACTTATAAGAGACTTGATTTCTAAACCGAGGTAAGTTGGAGAAAGGCAAGCACAATGCATTCATTTGCTGGGGTGGACTTAGTAGGGATGACAGGAAACCACTTGATAGAAGTAGTAGCAGCAGCAGCTTTGCAGCCCATTTCTGTGGCATGCCTTTGGGAGTCTATTCTTCACAATAATTCTATAAGCTATTTAATATTCAGTAGTAAATCTCATTACATTTAAACTAGAACGGTTGATTCAGTTCTCTGCAACTGAATTTTTTATTTTCATATGTAATCATTAGGGTAGGGAAGTAGGATAAAAAAATCTTCTTTGAAATATTGTTAAATGGGGTTAACTTCCTATGTTGCTAACTGTTTTTCCAAAACTCAGAATGAAAGGAACTGACAGAAATCTTCTATATTCAGAAGCTTTTTTTTTTTCTCTTCCCAGAAGAAAATCACTTCATACTGAGAGCTCTCATAAACAGAATCACCTTGAATTTTTTTTCAAGTGCATGTTGAGGTGGAACAGGAGCAGTGTCAGTCAGTCTGCGCACCAGAGGTGGGAAAGTAGACACCAGAAGAGTCTTGTATCCCCACGAGGTGATATTTATTTTGGCGTTATTTTTATGCAGCTAGGCAGCTTCAAAGCTGCTATTTGTTATTGATGCTGCAGTAACTCTTTTCAGTGGCTGTGTCTCCATGTGGTGGTTGGGGAGCCCAAAACAATTTGGTTTGCAGAATCTTAAGAAATATTGGCTTCATGGTGCCTATCAGCATTTTGGGAACAATATGTAAAACAGCTCAAATTCAGCTCACATAAATAAATTTCCTCTCAAGTGTGTATCAGTTATAAACACAAGCCTCCACCTAACCACCTAAGGCAATCACTTCCCAGGTTCAGATACCCCACCTAACATCATAAAAAATGAATCCCATAATTAATAAACAGTTCCGACATTATGAGGAAACACATTCTTCATCATCAGTTGAGAGAGGCTTGCTATTAGTAAGTCAGTAACTTTTTGTCTTATGAGTTTTGGCATCTTGTAATATAAACAGTCTCCCATTAGCACTGGGTACATTCCAGGTGAATTCAGGCTGAATTATAATCTTACACCCAGATTATCACTTAGATATAATGATTTTCAAAATTATGTCTCTTACTTATCAAATGAAGGAACTGTTTAACCATCTAATTTAGCTTCTAACAGTTTAATTTTGAAAGGTGACTTCAAACAAGAAATGTCATTTATCCCCAGATGACCCTAACCATAGATAAAGATAGGCAAAAAATTAAAGACTAAAAGCACCATCTATGATGACAAAAAGAAGACAAATGTAAACTCAGGCAACATTTGAAATGGGTGTTAGCTTCAAAGCTCTGTCTCTTAGGCTGTAATTCAAGAGTAGCTCAATCCAGTGCGACTCTAATAACACCATCTCCTTTCATAAACTGTGGAAGCATAACGGTTTCTTAGAGGTTTGTCCTGGGTGAGTGACTATCAGCGGCAGTACTACTAGCATGAAAGAGAAAGAAAGAAAGAGGAGAGGGAGAGGGAGGTGAGGAAAGAGGGAGGGAGAGGGAGTGAAGGAGTAAAGGAAGAACCGGAGTTTGCTTGCCTAAGGGTTTTAACAAGTGTGCACCATCAGGAGCACTGCTGTTGCTATTACTGTTGTTTAGTCGCTAAGTCGTGTCCAACTCTTTTATGACCCTGTGGATGGTAGCCTGCCATTCTCCTCTGCCCATGACGTTTTCCAGACAAGAATACTGGAGTGGGTTGCCATTTCCTTCTCCAGGGGATCAAACCCACATCTCCTGCACTGCAGGCATATTCTTTACCACTGAGCCACAAGGGAAGTCCTATCATTGAGAGCATATCAAATCCCTAGCAAGTAGAATCTAATCATTTAAGTATCTATAAGGGCAAGCCTGGTGAAGGACTAAACTGACTGCTCCTCACTCCTCACTCCACAGAGCCATGGTGACCGGAACCTCTGATATATCAAGATGTAGAGTTCCATCTGTTAGACTGCATCTCAGCTTATCTCTGACCCTCATGAATAAAATAAATGAAACCTGCAAATGAGGCAGTACCTTCCTTAGTGATTATGAATAACCTCAAATTAGAGTTATAAACAAGCGGTTCTCTGCCTGAGGAGTACTGTAAATCCCATGCAATCCATTGTTTCCTTACCTTGGTTTAGTTGAAGCCGTAAATAACAAGAAGAAGACTTGGACCCTGCTCTGTGTGAGCATTATTTGCATCAGTGATCAGAAAACAGGATTTGTGCTTAACCTAGTTACAAGATTTAAAATAATTCTAGCTACCTAGCCAGGCACATATTTTTAAATGCTCTGAAATTCTGCCATCTTGTGGGAATTTGGAAATATAACAAATTAGGTTCAAAGTTTCACACTTTACATAATTTAAAATGCTCTTGCAATTGTAAGCATGTATGGATATAGTATCTATAACAGCATTTAACATGCCAAAGATATTTTTATTTTCCTTTTATTCCATATGTCACTTAAAAATAAATTCAAGTAACTCTTACTCTCTTGATCTGGACCAATCAAATCCATAATTTGAAATAATTTAGACCTGGTAGAGACTAAATAAACTGTAACATTTTCTTTATATTTTTCTGAAATGAAGGCTTATTGTTACCATTTGCTAATCAGATTTTTTTCATACAGTATAAAATTCAAAATTAATACTATATTTTATATAAATTATTTGAACATTTTATTCTTTTTCACTCTATTCCTCCCTCCCTTATACTTTAGATAATTTAAATAATTATCATTCTGGTATTCTTATCTATTTACCTAGCTGTTGTACTCTACATAAATCTATTTTCCTAGCTGAATATTATTTGAGATCCACATATTTTGGGAAATAGAAAACAAAGAAAATTAAATATCTACTATATGTAACAAAGTCACACAGGATGTTTTTTCAGAGGCTGTGCTGAAGATGAGACAATGAGCATAATCTGCTGGTTGCCTATTCATATCACTGTAGGGAAATAAAGCATGGAATATGAACCCTACTCAGGCAGAGTTTATTTTCTAGTATAGGAAGATGCTCCAAAAAGTACATGAAAAGAAGAATTTTTGTGTCTACTCACATTAAAGTATGGCTATTATAGTCTCTATATAGGTAGTTTTCAGTACAGTGTTTCCATGAAACTAGATTTAGATAAAATCATCTTCAAATAGAATTCAGATTGTAGGGGCAGCAGCTCAAAATGATCATAAACCATCCAATGAGTGTATGAAGGTAATGAAGGATAAAATACAGGTCCTTGAAGAGATATCTTTAAAAGGGATTAAACAACAGAATTTTTAGTGGGGTTAGGAATGAGAAGAAATACCTCAACCCTTTTTTGGATTCTATAATGGTGTTTTGTTCATATTAACTGATAAAAATAATGTTTAAACATCTAAAAAATATATATGCTTGCTAAGTAGTGTCTTTTCCTCTCATTTTAGGACTATAGATAATTGTCCTAATTAAAGGAAACTTCAGACACTCTTAAAGTCACTTTCCATTTGCCTTTGAAATACATTTTCGCTATTTAATGAGACAGATTTTCAAAATGTACATTAATTAAACTAATAATTATATTAACCTAGTTATCTGAATCTAAAACAGGAACCCCAATATGGAAGAGACGAGAAACTGGAGCAAGATTTAAAATTAGCCACTAAGGACCTAGTCACATAAAAATAATTGACTGATATGATAAACCGATACCTTGTTTTCCAAACAACATCAACACACATGCAGACCAGGAGCGTTCTCGCCTTACCAGAAGTAAATTCACAAGTCTGGATCCCTCTACCCAAAAGATAAAGTGAGTCACTGAGCTTTCACTCTAAGGAATATCAGAAAGCATGAAGATTTATTTTTTCTTGCCTCTCCTGATGTCTTCCACAAGGGTTTAGGAAACAGTCTAGTGTATAGAAGCACCCAATAAATGTTGTTTATTATTGTTACTTCTACAGAGTGCACATGAATCAAAATGTCAGGTAATGCTAATGTACAGAAATTGAGGGGGAATGCAGAGAGAGCAAGGAGTGGTAGCCATTTAATAACATAATTAGTTGAATACTGGTACTTTATGTTAAATTTACCAAAAGGTCAAAGAGAATCCTTTATGCATTTGATACATAAAACCCAAGACTTGAGAGTTCCTATTTTCTTTTCCAACTACAACTATTTATATAAATTAAAGAGAATAAAAAGATAACTGACAAGTTTGTGTATTTTTGCTATTGTTAATAAAACTTCCTTTGGGATAAATGATTATTTAAAAGAGAAAAAATGAGAATTCCATCACAAATTCCATCATGTGAACTTTAGGAACTGAAAAATATTAGCACAATATATGTAGGTTGCTGAGAAGGAGGCAGCAGATGATTAAATTCTCCATCACATTCATATTTGCTTGGTTAGTTCCTTTTCTCTCATAAGGTGGCTATAAAATCCATGTTAATTACCCACTTACCCCACAGGGATGGAGCCAGAAGTAAATGGTATGGAAGCAGCTGGAAACCCTTGTGTGTTACATATTCATGGGGACAGAAGACTTTGTCATACTTGATCTGGCAAGGCCCTAGACCTAAACCCGCATCCTCAAGAGACTGCCAACAGGAGTATCAGGTGCACCGCAAAGCAGCAACTCTAGAACAAGTGCCCTCTGGGAGCAGACAAGGCACACAGAAGCAGACACCTATCCTACCAGGGAGAAGCATTATCCAGCCTGTTCTGCAGAAGGCTGAGATCGCAAACGTCTTGAAACCAGGTAATTCAGCCGCAGATTTTTGTCATTTGTGGTTTTCTTCGACCATTTCCCCTCAACATTAGCAAATACAGCTAACATATTGAATGTTTATTATGTAATATTTATTTTGTACTCATTGTCTGATTTAATTCTTATAACAACTCTATGAGATAGTCATTTTTATTATTCCTTATTTATGGATGAAGTAACTGAGACTGGCGAAATTAAGTAATTTGCCCAAGGATTTGCAACATGGAACATAAACTGCAGAGCCAGAATAAGAATCTCATATCTCTAGGACCTGCTGTCAAAATCATAATGGCTTCCATTTTTCCAGGACCTCATTTTAATTTCCAAATATTTAATTATTATCTTCTTGTCCTTCTTTTTAAGCTACTATAACTCTCTGATGGTACAAGGGTACAACAACACATATGTGTGCATGCACACACAGACACACAGATACACACTCACACACATCACACATGCATCTATTAATTGGTTCCCAAGTCCGGGCTCAGTTGATAGCAGAAAAACACTCTGTGAGGACAATCCTAGGTCTGAAGCTGGAAAGATGTAAGCCGCAAATCTCTCTGTTTAACCGTAATCTAAAAGGAAATTTCAGTATATGCCCACCAGAAAAAAAGAGTCTTTTTGAATTTTCTCTGAAGGACTTGGCAAAAATTCAAATACTTGAATCTATTTTATGTTCCCATTCTGAGACTGTGAAATACTTTTAACTGTCTGTTAAGTTATTCGCTAATGTAGAACAGTAGGGAGGTGCTCTACCTCCTGGGAATCACTTGAAAAGCTCACTGAAGCTGTTTATCCATGAAGTGAGTTTAAGAAACAAACCTGAAAAGTGCCACAAGTCCAGTCTGTCTCCCTTCAGAGGCATTGGCAGGCCATGGACTATGCTGCCAGAGAAAGTAGCAGCCCACACAATTTCACAGCAACTTCTCAAGGGAATTCTACATTTACCTGTGACCAAAGAGAAAGGAGAAAGGCAAAAAGGAATTAAAATGGCCTTTACCTGGCCTCACACATTTCTTTTTAGCATGAGTTTTCACAGACTTGTTTAGCTTTCAAAGCAATGTATCATGGGTTTTCTCTTAGAACAAAAATAATATGATTGGAAGGAAAAAGTCTTCCAGCAAATATATCTCTCCTTACTGCTTTTAACTCTGAAGACATGCAGGAGACTATATACGATTATCAAAAGAATCATGAAATAAGAATGTATATTCACACGAATAAGGATGGAAGTTTGTCTCTATTCACTCCTTTAAAAAAATAAATAAGTAGGGACTCCTAACAGTTCTCAGTTAACTGTTATAATGTTTAATCACAATTTGGACCCAAAAAAGAATCTCTAAATGAATTCTTCCTCTTGCTGCAAATTAAGCCCCCTGCTTCTCCTTCAATCCTCAGTAAGATGAAGCATAACAATACAGTCCTTTTTACAGTCCTCCTGTCTCAGGAGGCCTTACAAATAGCTGTGAAAACAGAAGCAAAAAGCAAAGGAGAAAAGAAAACATATACCCGTTTGAATGCAGAGTTCCAAAGAATACCAAGGAGAGATAAGCTTTCCTCAGCAATCAGTGCAAAGAAACAGAGGAAAACAACAGAATGGGAAAGACTAGAGATCTCTTCAAGAAAATTAGAGATCCCAAGGGAATATTTCATGCAAAGATAGGCTTGATAAAGGACAGAAATGGTCTGGACCTAACAGAAGCAGAAGTATTAAGAAGAAGTGGCAAGAATACACGGAAGAACTGTACAAAAAAGATCTTCAAGACCCAGATAATCATGATCGTGTGATCACTCATCTAGAGCTAGACGTCCTGGAATGTGAAGTCAAGTAGGCCTTAGAAAGCATCACTATGAACAAGGCCAGTGGAGGTGATGGAATTCCAGTTGAGCTGTTTCAAATCCTGAAAGATGATGCTGTGAAAGTGCTGCACTCAATATGCGAACAAATTTGGAAAACTCAGCAGTGGCTATGGGACTGGAAAAGGTCAGTTTTCATTCCAATCCCAAAGAAAGGCAATGCCAAAGAATGCTCAGATTACCGCACAATTGCACTCATCTCACACACTAGTAAAGTAATGCTCAAAATTCTCCAAGCCAGGCTTCAGTAATACATGAACTGTGAACTTCCAGATGCTCAAACTGGTTTTAGAAAAGGCAGAGGAACAATTGCCAACATCTGCTGGATCATGGGAAAAGCAAGAGAATTCCAGAAAAACATCTACTTCTGCTTTATTGACTATGTCAAAGCTTTTGACTGTGTGGATCACAATAAACTGTGAATAATTTTGGAAGAGATGGGAATACCAGACCACCTGACCTGACTCTTGAGAAACCTATATGCAGGTCAGGAAGCAACAGTTAGAACTGGACATGGAACAACAAATTGGTTCCAAATAGGAAAAGGAGTACGTCACCCTGCTTATTAACTTCTATGCAGAGTAGATCATGAGAAACACTGGGCTGGAAGAAGCACAAGCTGGAATCAAGATTGCCGGGAGAAATATGAATAACCTCAGATATGCAGATAACACCACCCTTATGGCAGAAAGTGAAGAACTAAAGAGCCTCTTGATGAAAGTGAAAGTGGAGAGTGAAAAAGTTGGCTTAAAGCTCAACATTCAGAAAACTAAGATCATGGCATCTGGTCGCATCACTTCATGGGAAATAGATGGGAAACAGTGGAAATAGTGTCAGACTTTATTCTGGGGCGCTTCAAAATCACTGCAGATGGTGACTGCAGCCATGAAATTAAAAGACGCTTACTCCTTGGAAGGAAAGTTATGCCCAACCTAGATAGCATATTCAAAAGCAGAGAGATTACTTTGCCAACAAAGGTCTGTCTAGTCAGTGCCATGGTGCTTCCAGGGGTCATGTATGGATGTGAGATTTGGACTGTGAAGAAAGCTGAGCATCGAAGAATTGATGCTTTAGAACTGTGGTGTTGGATTCTTGAGAGTCCCTTGGACTGCAAGGAGATCCAACCAGTCCATTCTGAAGGAGATCAGCCCTGAGATTTCTTTGGAAGGAATGAGGCTAAAGCTGAAACTCCAGTACTTTGGCCACCTCATGTGAAGATCTGATTCATTGGAAAAGACTCTGATGCTGGGAGGGATTTGGGGCAGGAGTAGAAGGGGAAATGACAGAGGATGAGATGGCTGGATGGCATCACTGACTCGATGACGTGTTTGTGTGAACTCCAAGAGTTGTTGGTGGACAGGGAGGCCTGGCGTGCTGCGATTCATGGGGTCATAAAGAGTCGGACATGACTGAGTGACTGAACTGAACTGAAAAATAATCTTAATATTGACTCTTTTAAAATACTTTTTCAAAATGTGCCTTATTATATTTCACATATATTTTGACTCTCTCACTTCTCTAAAAATTTCCTAAATCCCAAAGATCAAAATTAGAGTAATTCCCTAATAAAAGTTTCAAATAAAATAATATCCTAGATTAGTTACTTCTAGCTCTCTAGTATCAACTATTTCTGAGAGCTTTAAAAAATCAATACTATTAATTACTCATTTTGAACTTATAATTCTAGTTAAGTGAACTAATTTTTTCTTGTCAAGGTTTTTTGGATATTTTATATAAAATAAATTAAAAATATCTCTGACACATGAAATCATACTGCTCCCTTAAATATTAGTCTCAATTTGGTGAAACATTAATTTATCATGTGACACGTGGAATTCTCTCTATCTCCTTCAAAGCATTAAAAAGTTAATCAAAAGAGTACCACCTATAATTTAATGGGAACAATATCAAGTCTATCATTTGTCACATTGCTGAAAACAAGATTTGAAATAGCCCTTTAGAGGCACCAGATCCAAATCACCCACTCTGGAAACGAATCAATGTGAGGACAAGGGATGAAAGGTTCTGCCCAATTCTTGGTAATCTAGGCTGATCTCCAGGCTGTTCTGACCCTCCGTTCTTCTACACAGCCATTGTCATTCAGAACACCACAGAAAATATTCTGTTTATGGCCTATTCTATATCCTTTCCCTGCTGTTTCAGATACAGAAACACCCTTCTGCTTTTTCTGCTTCTCTTTCTTCACCTAGGTAAGCTCTGTGTATAAATTAATCCTGTAACTATTTATTGTCACTCAGTAAACACAAGAGCATTGACAAGACAAAGCATAATACAGTAAACCAATGCTGTTATAATTACATGCTAAAGAGTTCTCAGACTCTTCCACCTTTTCAAAAGAGAACTAAGTGCATGGCCTTGACAGTCAGGATATCCAAGATGCTGACAGGTGAAGCAAGAGGAGAGTGGAGACACTGCCTGAAGAAGATAGGTCAGCTGCTAGGGATAAGTAGGCACAAGAAGCTTGGATGAAAGTATATCAAAGTACAGGAGATAAGTGTAAAGTCTGGTGATATGGAATCAAAGAGAAGTCCATTTAATAGTTCCTTATTGTTTCTGGATTTTTTTAAGTTTTTTTTTCAATCTCTTTCTATTATTCATGTCACATCACAGAGTAATTAATACATGTATTAAAAATAATTAATTAATAATTAATTAATAGATGTATTAAAAATACATGTGCATAATAACACACCTTTGAAATAGAAGCTTGTCATATCTAGGGAGTAATACTTAAGTTATATAAGCTTTGATCTATCAGAAAATTATTCATTTAATAAATATTTATTTAGTCTATTTTCTGTGCTAATTTTTGTTTTCTTATAATTCCAAATATGACTATTGTGATGATTCAGTAACTTTTATCACATTAATCAGCCATATGTGATATTTCACTGGGACTCTCTCTCTCTCTGTGTAATTCACTCATATCCATTAACAACCTTATTAAAAGCAACAGTTGTTTAAGGAAAACATTGCAAACTCTTTGTAGTATGTATACATGTACCTAGAAACACATCAGACCTCTACATATGCAAGAATCTGAATTATATATAAGATCATGAAAAACTCAACAAGGTAAGCTATTTCTATTTTTAACTCTATACAAATGAACTGTTTCTAATTGCTTGGACTAGTGCCTCTGTATTTATTTTTCAAATGTTACCATGTATTCCACCACTCATTACCCACTAGAGGATATCCTGTCACTTTAGTATATCACTGAAATCTTCCCCTGGTTTCAAACAAGTGTACTAAAAAAAGATTAAGACATTCTTGTAAGAGATCTGCAGTTTTCATTTATCTCCCTTCAAATAATTTGTCTGTGTTCACCTTTTAAATCATGTCAAAAATTAGATCAAATAATAGCAGACAGAGTATATCAAGTAGGCTTCCCTCTCTATCCCCTCACACTACTGCTTCATTCAGTGTAGACTCTCCTACAAATAAAATCCTGGAATGAGAGAGCCATCCAATTCCCAAGTCACCGTGTCATTGCCCGGAGCCCCTGCTCAGACATCAGAATGGGATATGAACAGTACTGATTCCTGGAGTGGTGATTAATGGTGATAATAATGGCACTGGCTACCATTCACTATGCAGTGACCACCTATGCATCTCAGGGGCTATGAAAAGTGCTGGGCAGATATACATTACCTCATTTCATCCTTTCACAAATCCTGAAAAGCTAGCACAATATAGGAGATTGGCCACTTCCTGAATACTGATCTCAGCACCACCTGGAAACATAGGACACTGGGAAAACATTCACACTGACTTCAGGCCTAGCTTCTGGCAACATTGCACATAGTGAATTAACAGAAGCTCTTCAAATTTTCATTATTTAGGGAAATAACTTTCATTACCCATGTGCCTATCACTATGCTAAATATAGCACATAAAAAAATTATACTGTCTTTTCAACAATGCTTTTAAGATATAAAAATTATTATACACACATTTTACCAATAAGGAAACAAAAGCAAAAAAAATAAAGAGAATCTAATATAGTAAGGGGCAGTGTCAGAGCCAGGATTTAAACTCCAGTCTGTCCATATTTTTCTACATCCACACTGTTATGAATAAAAGGTGTAATGCTATAGGACAGCAGTACTCTTTTTCAGTCACAAGATATAAAAATAAATCAATTTTTTCATTCTTTGCAAAGTTGGAAAATAGCAATATATGTTGAGATGAAATGTGTATTCAAAACACTTTTTCTTTATGAAAGTATGTCAGTCAAATTAGAAATTATTCTATCTCCACTGACTTATGTGTCAAGAATAAAAAAATAAACATTTTTCAGTTCTAATGAGGTGGATGATGCTGGAGCTGATTATACAGAGTGAAGTAAGCCAGAAAGAAAAACACCAATACAGTATACTTACACATATATATGGAATTTAGAAAGATGGTAATGATAAACCTGTACGCAAGACAGCAAAAGAGACACAGATGTATAGAACGGCCTTTTGGACTGTGTAGGAGAGGGAGAGGGTGGGATGGGTTGGCAGAGTGGCAGTGTAACATGTGTGATATCATAAGTGAAATGAATCGTCAGTCCAGGTTTGATGCAGGATGCAGGATGCTTGGGACTGAGGCATGGCACGGGGATAATCCAGAGAGAGGGTGCGGAAAAACAAATACAGTATTGTAAAGCAAAACAAACTAAAAAAAAAAAAAATTAATTTAAAATAAATAAATAAATAAACATTTCAATGAACTGGAAAAGAGGTAAGAGCAGTGTTTTAATTTATGAACACATGATTACTAACAACTGTTTAACTCAATCAAAAAAGTACTGGGCAATAGAATATGTGAAGCTTTGCTTTCCTCTTAATAAAAAATGGTCAAATAAATAGATTTAATATGAGGAAGAAGTTAATACCCTTCCTATACCTTCCCCATAGAATTATACATACTAAAATATTTATACTCATTGTGAACCCTCTTCAAAATAAAAAAGGCACAAAAGTCTGTATAGGCAGGCCAGTACTAAGATTAAGATCAGATCACCTTGCTCTGAACCATTAGAAACACTAGTCTGTAAAAATATGATATAAAATGATGAGCATTCCTTTGAAATGATCATAAACATTATGAATTAATATACATTAAAACATAATAATTCACATAAAATTAAAATTTAGAAAAACAAGAGGCAGCTCACTTGATCACTATGTCATTTTCCCTATTTGCAAGGTGTTCATAATAAAGTAAACTTCACAATAAAGTCACCACATATAAGGAACTGGTGTAGGTCCAGTCTCTTGGCCTAGGTCTCCAGTGCATTTACAATTTAATCACCAAGTTCCCTACACAAGGACGTTAAGACATATGATTACAAAATATTTAATTTAATCCAGATGATTAAATTAGGTTACTGTATTAGTAACAGTAAGTTACTGTATTAGTCTGTTCAAGCTGCCATAAAACAATACACAGATTGGGTGCTTAAACAAGAGAAACTTACTTTCTTACAGTTTTTGAGGTTGTAGCTTTAGAGTGTCTTCAGAGTAGGTTTCTGATGAGACCTCCCTTCCTTGTTTATAGATGGTTGCCTTTCTCACTGGTCTCTTCTTTGTTTGCATAGAGACAGAGGGAGGAGGGAGGAGAGAGACATGGAGGGAGAGAGGGGAAGCGAGAGAGAATAACTTTTGGTGTCTCTTTTTTCTTATAATCACACTAATCCTATAGGATTAGGATCCTACCCTTGTCACTTAACATTAACTGCTTGCCTAAAAGCACCGTCTCCAAATACAGCCACATTGAGGGTTTGGGTTTCAATGTACAGAATTGTATGCACCACCCTTCTGTGATGGCTCAGAAACCATGTGCATGTATCGGTCTGAGTTATCAGCTAAGTGACTTTAAGAGCTCTGTAGGTACCCACTATATATAAAGAGTGAAAGAATAGATTCTGATGGTTGTATTTTACTTCATTTTTTAAAGATATTTTTTTAAATCACAATAGCTCTACTGTGAAAACAGCAATGCTATATAATAAAAACATTCTTATAAATTAAAAACAATCAAATTCATATATAGACAAATAACCCATCAGAATTCTCACAAATACCAGTAATTTATAAACAACCCAAAGAGAAAAATAAAAATTTAACTTCATGTTGCTGTTCCAAAAAGCCTTTGAGAGAATTATTGGTGTTCAAACTATTTGAACATCATAAATGCTTTAAGCATATCTTTGCATTTTACATGAATATTTAGAATATTTGAAACATTGTTGTGATTGGTTTACAAAATGAAACCATGAGTTAATTAAAAATTTAATCATTGTTATTTCAAGATAAAGAAAAGATTTTTCCCCTTTTAGGTAGCTACTTATAATTAGTATTTTTCCTGCCTTCCTTCCATGAAATGTTTTATAAGTTATCAGGACCTTTAAAAACTTAACTCTTTTTCTAATTTTATTCTGCTAAACTAATTACAAAATGAATTTTTTTTTCATAATTCTTTACCATTTGTATTCACCCTCTGGGTACTGAATTATAATTAATTCTGCTTTTCTTTCTCTAATAGATTTATGTGTATTATCATATATATTAAATTTTCCATTCTGTAACTTTTTTCATGTTATTGCTTTGCACATTGACAATATGTACTTCATTAAAAACATGTAATCCCTTAGCTTCCATCAAGGAATAATTACAAACCTTTATAATAACATGCATGTTCTTCATATTTTATTAGAAGAACACCTCATTCCACTAGAAAATTCTGGAGTTCCTCTCCTTTTAAATTGCAATAGAATAGGATAAAAGAACTCCAAGTTCTTAATCCAAAACTACCTATAAGTATATCTGTTTGTGTTTTTGTCTCCCACCATTTTAAGTTAAAATGTAGAGTTGGCATTCCATATCTGTAAGTTTCACATCCACAGATACAACCTACTTCAGATTAAAAATATTATTTAAAAAATTTCCAGACAGTTCCCAAAAGCAAAACTTGAATTTGGCATCTTCCATTAACCATTTACATAAAATTCGCATTGCATTAAGTATTATAAGTAATCTAGAGATGATTTAAAAATACAGGATGATGTGTATATGTTATATGCAAATATTCAACCACTTTATATAGGGGACTTGAATGTCTTTAGATTTTGCTAACTGTGGAGGTGCTGAAACAAATCCCACTCAGAAACCAAGAAACTACTTACTCATCTATTTATATTTGTTAATATGATATTTATAATAACAGATAATTAACACAAGTGATGGATATCTTGTGATAAGATTAAGCAATAACATTCTGTTATTCTTTGACCCAATTCACTTTTTCTAGAAGTTAAGTTAGAGGTCCAGACAAAAAAATACAAAGTGCAAAAAGTAGTGTAATGGAACAGGAAATAGTGGGCATCAAAAGGGGTTCCCTTTGCAGATAAATGCTATTATGCTTTCCTTCATCCCATATGAATTTTGGCAACATTCTCCTAATAGTCGAGAAATCATACAGTCCCTTTGGGTTTGCAAGCTAGAAGCAGTACCATCTAAATTTGCCAGTTTTTCTTAGTGAGGGGAAAGGGCAGAAAGAGAATCTAGGAAACAACTAAAATCACTCTGAAAAAATTCACTGAAAATTGCCGTAACAGGTAATCACTGAAATCAAGTCATAAACTGCTCAGTACCATAATCCATAAAATAAAACTGTAAAATAATCCATAAAATAAGACCAGACTAATAAATTAACTACTGAAATTAGTCCTTTTTTCCAAGTAAGTGACAACTAAATTTAGAAAAAAATTATTTTATCCAGCTTAGAGCTCTTTCTACTCTGTCTACACAAAGTAACTTCTTTACTGGAAAATAAGCCCATCTTAAAAAATCAACAAAAGAGTACACATCACATAGACATCACCAGATGGTTGACACTGAAATCAGATTGATTATATTCTTTGCAGCCAAAGATGGAGAAGCTCTATACAGTCAGCAAAAACGAGACCGGGAGCTGACTGTGCCTCAGATCATGAACTCCTTATTGCCAAATTCAGAATGAAATTGAAGAAAGTGGAGAAAACCACTAGACCATTCAGGTATGACCTAAATAAAATCTCTTATGACTATACACTGGGAGTGAGAAATAGATTTAAGGGACTAAATCTGACAGACGGAAAGCCTGATGAACTATGGACGGAGGTTCGTGACATTGTACAGAAGACAGGAATCAAGACCATCTCCAAGAAGAAGAAATGCAAAAAAAGCAAAATGGCTGTCTAAGGAGGCCGTACAAATAGCTATGAAAAGAAGGGGAGAGAAAAGCAAAGGAGAAAAGGAAAGATATACCTATTTGAATGCATAGTTCCAAACAATAGCAAAGAGAGATAAGAAAGCCTTCCTCAGCGATCAATGCAAAGAAATAGAGGAAAACAACAGAATGGGAAAGACTAGAGATCTCTTCAAGAAAATTAGAGATACAAAGGGAACATTTCATGCAAAGATGGGTTCAATAAAGCACAGAAATGGTAGGGATCTAACAGAAGCAAAAGAATTAAGAAGAGGTGGCAAAAATACACAGAAGAACTGTACAAAAAGATCTTCATGACCGAGATAATCATGATGGTGTGATCGTTCACCTAGAACCAACATCCTGGAATCTGAAGCCAAGTGAGCCTTAGACAGCATCACTACAAACAAAGCTAGTGGAGGTGATGGAATTCCAGTTGAGCTGTTTCAAATCCTGAAAGATGATGCTGTGAAAGTGCTTCACTCAATATGCCAGCAAATCTGGAAAACTCAGCAGTGGCCACAGGACTGGAAAAGGTCCATTTTCATTCCAATCCCAAAGAAAGGCAATGCCAAAGAATGCTCAAACTACTGCACAATTGCACTCATCTCACATGCTAGTAAAGTAATGCTCAAAATTCTCCAAGCCAGACTTCAGCAATACATGAACTGTGAACTTCCAGATGTTCAAGCTGGTTTTAGAAAAGGCAGAGGAATCAGAGATCAAATTGCCAACATCTGCTGGATCATGGAAAAAGGAAGAGAGTTCCAGAAAAACATCTACTTCTGCCTTATTGACTATGCCAAAGCCTTTGACTGTGTGGATCACAACAAACTGTGGTAAATTCTTTAAGTGATGGGAATACCATACCACCTGACCTGCATCCTGAGAAATCTGTATGCAGGTCAGGAAGCAACAGTTAGAACTGGACCTGGAACAACAGACTGGTTCCAAATAGGAAAAGGAGTGCGTCAAGGCTGTATATTGTCATCCTGCTTATTTAACTTCTATGCAGAGTACATCATGAGAAACACTGGGCTGGAAGAAGCACAAGCTGGAATCAAGATTGCTGGGAGAGATATCAATAACCTCAGATATGCAGATGACACCACCCTTATGGCAGAAAGTGAAGAGGAACTAAAAAGCCTCCTGATGAAAGCGAAAGAGGAGAGTGAAAAAGTTGGCTTAAAGCTCAACATTCAGACAACGAAAATCATGGCATCCGGTCCCATCACTTCATGGCAAATAGATGGGGAAACAGTGGAAACAGTGTCAGACTTTATTTTTTGGGCTCCAAAATCACTGCAGATGGTGACTGCAGCCATGAAATTAAAAGATGCTTACTCCTTGGAAGGAAAGTTATGACCAACCTAGACAGCATATTAAAAAGCAGAGATATCACTTTGCAAACAAAGGTCCGTCTAGTCAAGGCTATTGTTTTTCCAGTGGTCATGTATGGATGTGAGAGTTGGACTGTGAAGAAAGCTGAGCGCCGAAGAATTGATGCTTTTGAACTGTGGTGTTGGAGAAGACTCTTGAGAGCCCCTTGGACTGCAAGGAGATCCAACCAGTCCATCTCAAAGGAGATCAGTCCTCAATGTTCATTGGGGTGACTGAAACTCCAATATATGGGCCACCTGATGTGAAAAGCTTACTCATTTGAAAAAACCTTGATGCTGGGAAAGATTGAGGGCAGGAGGAGAAGGGGATGACAGAGGATGAGATGGTTGGATGGCATCACCAGCTCGATGGACATGGGTTTGGGTGGACTCCAGGAGTTGGTGATGGACAGGGAGGCCTGGTGTGCTGCAATTCATGGGGTCGCAAAGATTCGGACACGACTGAGCGACTGAACTGAACTGAACAGTAGAAACACTCAAAATGATCAACAATTGAACATTTTCCCTGAGATTAAAAAAAAAAAGGCTCCTAAAATGTAAATTTCCTCAGGTTTAGAACACATTTGCTCTTAGATGTCCTCATAATCTAAAATAAGGCTTTAAGTGGGCACTTCCAAACATCTTCTTACATTGCTGTCAATCCTCTTAACTACCTCACTTCTCCATTCTTTCTCTATCCTTACTTGTTCTACCTTGTATGTTAAAGATTCTCTCTCATACTAAGTTTATTAGATGGACACTAAATTTCCTGGGTTTGTACTACCCATTTCTTTTGAGCTTCATGAAAGCTGAAATCTTGTCTGTTTCTTATAATGCCATTGTCTCTAGAATGCAGCAATAAAATATGTGAAAATGTATTGATCATTAACCTCTACAATTCCACACACAGTCCTTTCTTGAAAAGGACTATAACAGCTTAGGTGTAATTCTCTCTGGGACATCATGCTTTAAATTTCAGTGCTGTGGAGGGTACCCCTTGAGATCCCTCCACATGCTGTCTCACTCCTGTGGCATTATGTAACTGACTTTTACTCTACTGCAACATCTTTGAGAATTGAGACTCTGTCTTAACTTTTATTTCCTCAGTACCTAGCACCTGCTGGCTCAGATGGTAAAGAATCTGCTTGCATTGCCAGAGACTAGGTTCAATCTCTGGGTCAGGAAGATTCTCTGGGTCAGGAAGATCCCCTGGAGAAGAAAATGGTTACCCACTCCAGTATTCTTGCCTGGAGCAACTAACACTTACCTAGTACAGTATCTGGAACACAATAAAAATCCTATATTTGCCAAATCCATGGTGGGGAAAAAAGTAGCTCTTATGAAATCGTGACAATCCTCCCCCCAAAATAATATATGAACTATGCTGCAGAAATGAGATTCTTCCTGGAACTGGGTCTGTATCTCTGCTCTGCCAGAGAACTCAAGGTTAGAACCTGTGAGAGGGAGAGTAATATTCCTTAAAGATATTCACACCCGAATTCCCAGAAGTTTTTTAATATGTTACTTTACATGACAAATGGGACTATTTAGATATAATTAAATTTAAGAACCTTGAGGACAGGATATGAATCTGGATTTTCCTGTCAGAATGAGACCCCACCACATTTCACATTCAATGGAAACTGGATCCAAAAAATGCTACACTGGTGGCTTTAAAGATGGAGGAAGAGGTTCAAAAGGAAGGAATTTGGGCAGACTTGAGAAGCCGAAAAGACAGGTAAATGGATTTATAAGAAGCTTCAAGAAAGAAATGTTGCCCTGCAGAAACCTACATTTTAACCCAGTGAGATAAATGCAGGACTCTCACAGAACTGTAAGATAATAAATTTGTGTTTTTTAAGTGCCTCTAAATTTGAAATGATTTGTTAGAGCAGCAATAGGAAGCTAACAGGAAACTCTGAAGCTGCCTTCTCAGAAACTGCATCTCTATGCTTCTAGTGTTGCTTATAATAAAATGACTTTTAAAAAAATTTTAATAAAATAATGTTTTAATAAATTTTTAAAACAAAATAAGCATATTGATATAGGTACTATCTCTACCTATATCTGCTCATCCTACTTACTTTAGAGGAAGATTCATTTAGACTGAAAAAAACTAATTGTTTAAGGTTGTTTTGGTAGGCTCCGGGAGTTGGTGATGGACAGGGAGGCCTGGTGTGCTGCAGTTCATGGGGTCGCCAAGAGTCAGACACAACTGAGCAACTGAACTGAACTGAACTGAATATATGACAAAGTTTACACTTTAAACAAATGTTTTTCATTCTTGTTCATATGTTTTCCCATATTTATTACATCATAATTTACAAGTTCCTAAAATCACTGCAGATGGTGACTGCAGCCATGAAATTAAAAGACACTTACTCCTTGGAAGAAAAGTTATGACCAACCTAGATAGCATATTCAAAAGCAGAGACATTACTTTGCCGACTAAGGTCCGTCTAGTCAGGGCTATGGTTTTTCCAGTAGTCATGTATGGATATGAGAGTTGGACTGTGAAGAAGGCTGAGCACGGAAGAATTGATGCTTTTGAACTGTGGTGTTGGAGAAGACTCTTGAGAGTCCCTTGGACTACAAGGAGATCCAACCAGTCCATCCTAAAGGAGATCAGCCTTGGGTGTTCTTCGGAAGGAATGATGCTAAAGCTGAAACTCCAGTACTTTGGCCACCTCATGTGAAGAGTTGACTCATTGGAAAAGACTCTGATGCTGAGAGAGATTGGGGGCAGGAGAAAAAGGGGACGACAGAGGATGAGATGGCTGGATGGCATCACCAACTCAATGGACGTGAATTTAAGTGAACTCCGGGAGATGGTGATGGACAGGGAGGCCTGGTGTGCTGCGATTCATGGGGTCGCAAAGAGTTGAACACGACTGAGTGACTGAACTGAATTGAACTGAACTGAAGTTCACAAAACATGATTATTCAGAGATGTTTGGGGGGAGAAACTCCTTTCGCACTCCACTTGAAATGTCATGAGCCATAAGGTACCACAGAAAATGAGGATGAGACAAAGGAGGACTAAGGTCAAAGTTCTAGAACTCTGCTTTTCTCCACACAGACCAGCAACTACCCTACAGTCCAGCTCCACTTCAGCAATGGATTGGATCATTTATCCTCTGAGCTGGATAAATTGAGCTGAGAGGATAAACTTGGGACCTCAAGAACATTAGATTTGGTAGAGGGATCTAGACTGAAGATTGGAAATAGGGGCATTAAAGAGAAAGCTGCATCCTGAATGCTGGGCCCATAGCCCCCTTCCCCTCATCCAACCACAAGAAGGCTGATGTACAGAATCACACTGTTTAGGCAGGAGCCCAGATGACTTCAGGAGGGAAACATCCTCCCAAAAGTTGATACTGAAGTCTGCTAAAGTAAAAATTTCAGATGCAGTCACCTTACAATTAAACTCATTTGTCAAAAAAATCTGCTTCCCAACACAGAGCTCCAAACCAATATTTCAGTGACTTCTAAAGATGAATAAAGTGTTAAGGTCATCAGACTCTTGTGAAAATATTCAAAAACAAAAAGCAGAGACCAAAAACAAACAATTTTTAGTAGTGGCTAACTACAAAGATGGCCAGGTTCGATGCCTAGGTCAGGAAAATCCCTGGAGAAGGAAATGGCTACCCATTCCAGTTTTCTTGCCTGGAAAGTCCCATGAACAGAGGACCACAGGGTCGCAAAGAGTCAGATATGACTGAGCACACATAAAGCACACCTGCAAAGAATCGAAGAGGGGATAAAGGATGCTTTACTTTTCAATATGCAATTCTGCATTCTTTGGGCACAATTTCAGTAAGCATGCACTCATTTAGTTTAAAATTTAAGGTGTATATAATTGCTTAAGAGAAATATACTTTGCTTGTCTGGGTGACTATCCAGTCCATGAGGTTGCAGATTTGGACACAACTGAGCAACTAACACTTTCGCTTTTACTGGGTGACCACAATGGCAGAGGGCAGCAAGGCAAGCTCAGAAAAGAAGTTCTATTTCTCTAGGGCCAGACACCATGAACTCTCTACTATCTGTCAGAATTTGAGACTTTGCAGATATCCGCTGACTCCAAAACCACCATCATTCAGTCCCTTGGCTATTTCACAACATACCAATTAGTGCACCATATTTTCTTTCTTTGTGCAGCAGATGGTGTCAGAGACAGTTTGCAAGACTTTTGCCTTCCAGAAAGATTCGATTCAGCTTGATTGGTTTCATGAATTGGTTATCAAGGGACAAAATGAAGACAATAAGTATATTATGACTAGACTTTCCAGTTGGTGAACATACAGTAATCAAATTATTCAAACCAATCATATAATATTTTCCTACATGCACATAGAATGTCCCATAGTAGAATAGTCAAATTAACCATCCCTGTGGGAACCGACAGTCCATACTCAATTTATTATGACTCTGAGTTGATTTTTACTAACTAACAACACTGGCATAATAAAAGAAATCATGAAATAGTGGAATATCATACTTGATTTGATTCAGTAAGCCTTTTAAAATAATGCACAATTAAAAAGTTAAATTGTGCTTGTATCAGTTAAAAATAAGCATTTAAGCTTCCTAATTTATATATTCAGAATATTACCAATTTGACTTTTAGATTCTTGCATTAGTTTGAGTACTCAAATTGCTATAATAAACAATTCTAACAACTTATAACAGCTCAGGCACAAAACAAATTCTTCTCTTGCTCTAAATCTAAAGTGGGCAGATTAGCAGCTCTCTCCCATGTGGCAATTCAAGGATCAAGGACTCTTCCTTCTTGTGGCTACACAATCTGTGGTGTGAGATATTCGGAGTCACAGGACTTATCTTCCATGTGCTATGGAAGAAGAAAAGCCCTACCATGCCATGCAACATCTAAACTGGGATTCTTTAGGAAGGAGAAGGGCTACTAGTCAGACTTGAAAACAACAAGTGTAACCCATAAATATCCTAAACACACTAAGATGATGATATGGACCAGGCCTGGGCACTAGTGTTCACTAGCAATTTATCACATGACCATTCCCAAGTGCAAGGTAAAGACTGAGAAATGTTGATTCAGCATGTCCCCTAAAGAGAAGGATGAAATTTTCTTCAAAGCTAGTTAGGCAGTCTTGTCGCACTGTAAAGGAAAAAAGAGGAGTTTTCTTTCCCTTGAACAGAGATAGAACAATGAGCAGGCCTCATCACTCCTACTTTTTACTTTAACTATTCCTAATCTGTTGTCTGCTCAGATGGTAAAGAATCTCCCTGCAATGCAGGAGACTCAGGTTCCATCCTTGAACTGGAAGATCCCCTGGAGAAGGGTATGGCAACCCACTCCAGTATTCTTGCCACTCCAGAATTTCATAGACAGAGGAGCCTGGCAGGCTACAGTCTACGGGGTTGCAAAGAGTCAGACACAACTGAGCGACTGACTAACACAATCTGTTGTCCATAAGTAAGTTTGCTTTTCACCCCCTAACTCTGCATGAGCTCATTTTGCACCTATTATCCTTTGATTCTATACTAATCACATCTTGTATCTGGTGCTCACCTTTACAACACTCTCTTAGCAGACCATCCCTTGTAGTTTTCCTCCTTTTGCATTATAGAAAGAAGGCACAGTGAGACACAAAAAAGGCAATGGAAGCAACTACCAGGCCACAGGACTGCCAGACTCAATTACTGGGCTACCTGATACCAACCTTTGACTGTTCTTGAAACAATACAAGAAGAAGAAGAATATAAGATCCTTACACCTTTATTCTTTATCACTGACCCCTGACTGCTAGCCCTCATCTGTAGAATCCCCCAGATTCCTCATGGAAGGAGGCACAGTTCTTCAGGCAGGAGCCTTTGTGTGTTATCCCCTCTGCCAGCTGAGGATTAAAGCCACCTTTCTGTTTCCTTCATGCTTTGTCTATGTATTCCTTATTCGGCCTCAATGCACACAGAAAGCCAAGATTTTGGGGGCAACAGCCTGTCTTTGCTATTTTTATTTGCCACACTTAAGTTTTATAGTAAATTCTACCTGAAAAGATCACTTATTAATAATATTGATACAAATTCCACATTCTCATGGAGCTTCTTTCTAGTGTAGAAAATAGTGATAAACAAATAAATCAACATATAAAGAGTATAGTGAAGTAGTTACATATTCCATGTAATAAAAAGTAAGACAGGAAGAGGGTAAAAAGTAAGTAGGGTACTTTTTAGAGAGGAGAGTCAGGGAAAGCCTGACTGTGAAATGGAGCAGACACATGAATGGAGTTTGAGAGAGACGTTTAAGTATTTGGAGGAAGAGCTTTTCAAGAAGAATGAAAATAATAATTTTTAAAAAGTGTCAAACCACTCAGTTAATAATAGTTTCCCCTTGTGTTTTAGAAAATTCTCAGTGAATCACACTATCACTGACTACTAAACCATATTTTCATAAAATCCTTAAAATAAATGGATACTTCATTTTGCAGCCTCTCAGAAATTATGACTAAAGATTTTCATATAATTAAATTTTCCTCTTTAAGTACAAAATTATTTTATTTTAAACCCTTATAATAGAAGTTTATTACAATAGAGAACACTTTTACTCTACATTTCTAAAAGCAGTAACTGATGACTTTTTATGATTTCTTTTTTACTTTCAGTTGTAAGTAACAGAAATCCAAATCAAATTAGTTCACACAAATGAGGGACTTATATTGGCTTCCTAGACTATATGTAATTTGATTCAGGAACTTCTATCATTGGGACTTTTTTTCATTCCCCATTTAGTTTCTCTCTGTATTGACCTCATTTTCTCTTAGTTTAGGTGACTTTCTCCAAATTTGTGTAGGGAGCATGGCTTACATTATCAATTTTTATTCAGCCTCTATAATATTAAATTATCCTACTATAACAATCCTAAAGGAATTAGAAGACTTCTCACTACCTCATACATAACACAAGGACATGTTCTGATTGGCCTTACTTAAGTCACAAGCCCACCCTTTGTACTAATTCCTGTGGCTAGATGACAGTTCCATCAGTTGAAGTGACTAAGAGCTAGTTTTCCAACAGAAGTGAATGCTGTTAGTGGAAGGGGGAAAGTGTCTCTGAACTGACCGAACAACAGATGTCCTCTCTAGCAATCATTGCAAATGTTGATCATTATAGGAAAAGTTTATCATAGCTTTCCTGCCAAGAAGTAATCATCTTCTAATTTCATGGCAGCAACCTAGACAGTGACAAACCTAGATGGTGTATTAAAAAGCAAAGACATCACTTTGCCAACCAAGGTCCATATAGTCAAGGCTATGGTCTTTCCACTAGTCATGTACGGATGTGAGAGTTGGACCATAAAGAAAACTGAGCACCAAAAAATGGATGTTTTTGAATGGTGGTGCCAGAGAAGACTCTTGAGAGTCCCTTGGACAGCAAAATCAAACCAGTTAATCTTAAAGGAAATCAAACCTGAAAACTCATTGGGAGGACTGAGGCTGAAGCTCCAATACTTTGGCCACCTGATACAAAGAGTCAGCTCATTGGAAAAGACCCTGATGCTGAAAAAGACTGAAGGCAGAAGAAGAGAGTGACAGGGAATAAGATGGTTGGATGGCCTCACCAATTCAATGAAAATGAACTTGGGCAAACTCAGGGAGATGGTGAGGAACAGGAAGGCCTGGTATGTCATAGTCCATGGGGTCACAAAGAGTCAGATACAACTTGGTGACTGAACACTTGCGTGAGAAAAGTACCAAGTATTAAGTATGATGTACTATGTAGAACAAACATCAGGATCAGGTGGACTTGAGTATGTCCCCTGGTTCCACAGATTACAAACTATGTGAATTTGGGTATGTTGGTAAAATTATTTTGCCTTAGTTTTTCCATTTATTAAATTCTGATAACAACAGTACCTAGCCCATGGTTGTAGGTACTAATTAAGGAAACATTTAGTTAGAGTTCAATAAGCAGTTGCTATTATTTTAATTTCATATATTTTTCAATGAATTCTCGCATTAGTCTTATGAAAGAATGTGTTGAAAGCCACATAGCTAGTAGGTGACAGACCTGGAAATAGACTCAGATCCTATGTGCTCAGCATTTAAAGCCCATCTTCTTCCTACCATACTATGTTGCCTTAATTATTATACATGTGTGTGTGTGCTCAGTCGCTCATTCATGTCTGACTCTTTGTGACCCCACCAGACTTCTCTGTCCATGGGATTTCCTAGGCAAGAATACTAGAGTGGGTAACCAATGCCTTCTCTAGGGGATCCTCCTGACCCAGGAATTGAACCCCGACTCTGTGACTCCTGTATTGGCAGGCAGTTCTTCAGTCCAGAGGGTTATTGTTCTCTAAATTAAATGACATCTCCTTTGTCCTCTTTACCTTGGATTTTCATGCCTTCAATGCAGTCATCTGTCAGTTCCTATACTGTCTCCATGAGCTGTGATCACAGACAGAATGAAATGGTTAAGCAGAGACAGTCAGTTCACTGAAGACAAATGACACTAGAAATTCCACAATCAGAAACTCATTCTCCTAGCTTAAGATTTTTTATCTCTGCAAACATTATATTCTCTTAAGATAGCTGTAACTATGGAAAGTCAGAGTTTAGAGACCTGAAGCCCAGTTTTAGTATCTGAGTTTTGCTTTCATTATTCATAAAGTTGAGATGTTGTCTTCTTTATAGAGTATTAGTGGTGATTAAATGATCCAGAGTATATGAAAGCTTTTTGCAAGTTATAAAATGATATTCATAATATTAAGAATAAAACATGTTTAACAGTTCTTTAAATCTTAGTACCAACAGGTTTTACATACTACAGTAAGAGTAGTCTATGAAAGAAGAAAGAGTCTGAGCCCTAAACAGTTAAGGCAAGAAAAAGGAAAGTCGGCTCTCCAGTAAAGCAAATGTAAGTAAAGGGAAGTCTGAAGACACCACAAGACAAGTAACCCTTCACAATTCTGCCCATGGCCCTGGCAGTGCTTACTTTGCTATATATAAAACATAAATACTCAATTACACAAGGTTAAGAGGGAAAGGTTCTCTCCAGCCCTCACACAAATTTAACTAAACGAGAGTTAATTTTTTTAAATGTGCAAATTCAGAAACAATTTATAGATATATTAAAACATCCATTTCAATGGGTGAACTTTGTACATCTGCAAATGAAAAAATTAACACCAATAAATTGCTTTGGATACAGTATTGTCACTTGTGTGCTCTATTAATTTACTACACTAATTACTTACTGTCTCACACCAAATCAACATGCCCCCTCTGGGATGAATTCATATTAACATGGACCAAATATGACATGCCTTTACTCTTTAAACGTCTTCCTCAATCTATTGACAGATATTTCTAAGAATTTGTCTATAAGGGCAAAAAAATTCCATTATTCCAATGTATATTCCATGTTGTTTTAATTTTCATATGTCTAACTTAAGTGCTATCAGTCCAAACATTGGACATATGAAAATTACTTATTAGGCAATTTTTTTTCAAATTCTTTTTCCATTTAGGTTACTACAGAATGCTGATCAGTGTTCCCTGTGCTGTACAATAGGTCCTTGTTGGTTACCTATTTTAAATATAGAAGTGTGTACATGTCAGTCCCAAGCTCCTAATCTATCCCTCCCTGCAACCCTTTCCCTCTCATAACTGTCAGTTGGTTTTCTGTGAGTCTATTTCTATTTTGTAAATAAGTTCATTTGTATCATTTTTTAAATATTCTGCATATAAGCAATATCATATATACTTTCTTTCTATGTCTGATTTAATTCGCTTGGTATGATAATCTCCAGGACCAACCATGTTGCTGCAAACGGTGCTATTTCATTCTTTTTAATGGCTGTACAATATTCTGCTATATATATGTACAACATCTTCTTTATCCATCATTAATCTGACAATGGACATTTAGGTTGCTTCCTTGTCTTGGCTGTCGTAAACAGTGCTGCAATGAACATTAGGGTACATGTACCTTTCAAACTGCCGGAGTCCAACCCCGGTGGATCCAGGGTGATTCGACGGGGGGACGGCGTCGGCGAGGAAAAACTTACTTATTTAGAAATATAAGAATAGATTAGGAAGAAATAGTGTAGTAGGAAATTTGAGATAGAGAAAAAAAGGCTGAATAATTGGTTTACATGGAAAGCCAATAAAGTCCCAGACAAGGAGCTTGCACCATCTACGTTAGGCCACTGGCGTCCGTTTGAATATCGGAGAGTGCCCCACCCTGGGCTCTCTCTCTTACGGATCTTATCAGCCGGGACAGGTAAGTAGACATGGCGAGCCTCCGTGCCCCAGATGGGAATTCAGCCAGAAATTAGAGAAAATAGGAGACACGGGGGAAGCCCAGCATTGGTGCAAGACTCTCCAAGAGGGAAGGGAAGGAAGGGGAAAAAGGAAAAGGGAAAAAGGAAGGGGGGAAAAAAGGGAAGAACGACATGGGGAAACCCAGCATCGGTGTAAGCCTCCAAGAGGGAAAAGGGGAAAGGGGAAAAAGGGGAAAAAAAGGGGCCGTTTATTTTTCAAACTCAGCTTATGTACCCCAAGTTGTACATATGGAATATGCAAAGTTATACAGGGGCAGCAGTCCTGACCCTCATTGAGACAAGGCTTTCTTTTTTGCATACTCTCCCGTTACAAAAGGTCTCAGGAGGTTTACATTATCTTCTGGCCAAGAGGCCTGTTAACATTTCTATGGCTCTCTTCTGATGAGGTTTTGTTAACCAGAAGACTCATTTGTGTTAACCTTTCCAAAGTCTGAATGCCACTCTCAGAAAACACTAAATAAAAATACAGCAATTTGTAATAAAAGGAAGTACAGTGATTTATAGCAAAGAAAGAGTAACTTAATCAAAAGTCTAGTATTGCTAACATCAAAACTACTATATATCCTTTTCCATATCCCATTTACATTGATTACATCTTCCCGTGTGCCTGATAGATAAAAAATAAGGAAGTCTGGCAGCAATCATTGAGTTAACCGTGAAATCCTGTCACCAATATAAATTTGAAAAGGCTCTGAAACTTTAAGATACTTTAAGGCTTTTGTGCCCCTCACAGTTGGGAAGTTGTGAGCAATTCTCAAGCTTGTAGAAGGTTAGGGGAACTTGTTAGGCAGGCTAGAGCATTATCAAAGGGGGGTTGGGCTGAAAGGACAGGACTGAGCGACTTCACTTTCACTTTCCACTTTCATGCACTGAGAAGGAAATGGCATCCCACTCCAGTGTTCTTGCCTGGAGAATCCCAGGGACGGAGAAGTCTGGTGGGCTGCTGTCTCTGGGGTCGCACAGAGTCGGACACAACTGAAGCGACTTAGCAGCAGTAGCAAGTTACTGAAAACTTTCTGGAAGCAACCAAGAGAACTGTTCCTGGTAACCATGCCCCTGGTTACAACAATACTGATAAGATTATGAAAACAATGCAATGGGAACTTCCCTGGTGGTCCAATGGATAAGACTCGGTGCTCAGTCCCAAGATAGGGAACTAGATCTGACATGCAAAAACTAAGACCAGCCACAGACAAATAAATAAAACAAATAATATTAAAAAAAATAATGCAACGAGGCAGCAGATACATGGAAATCAAAAGGATAAATGTGGGATTTAAGAAATATGGGAGTGACGGTGGAAAGACTAGTAAAGAACTTCAGCACTAAACCAATAACTATTCCTGGTTAAAGATTAAACAGCCCTAAAGGAAAAAACAATCCTTTACAATTTCAGAACCTAAGGAAAATGTTTTAAAATCACAGAAACAACATGCTCTGAGTCCATGCTCACCAAGCAACAGACTTTTTGTAAATGAACTCAATGTACAAACAACTGGCAACAGGGAGCAAATCCATTAAAAGGATGCAATCTGCACTCGGGCTTACAAATAAAAAACCTTTTTCATTTGCACACAAAAATGAAATCACCAGAGACCTGACAAACTCAAAAAGCCCTCCACCATCTGCCTATTTCTAATGGGCATCACCAGCTACCCAGTAGCCAAAACCAAGGAATCATGCTTATTCCTCTGTCCAGCCCTCCCTTGTCAACTCCTCCAAAATGCATCCTGAAGTATTCACTTATCTGCACTCAGTCCACAGATTAGGCCCTAACTGGTCTCAGTGTTCTGCCCCATCCCTGTCCCCATGACCATCGGGCTTACAAATAAGAAACCTTTTTCATTTGCACACAAAAATGAAATCACCAGAGACCTGACAAACTCAAAAAGCCCTCCACCATCTGCCTATTTCTAATGGGCATCACCAGCTACCCAGTAGCCAAAACCAAGGAATCATGCTTATTCCTCTGTCCAGCCCTCCCTTGTCAACTCCTCCAAAATGCATCCTGAAGTATTCACTTATCTGCACTCAGTCCACAGATTAGGCCCTAACTGGTCTCAGTGTTCTGCCCCATCCCTGTCCCCATGACCAACAGAATACTCTCAATAAAATGTTAATAACTTTCATCTTTCCACTGGCTTAAAATTTCCCATCTGTTTTCCATTTGTGCACTTGTGCCGGGGTCCAGCCCCGGTAGGTCCAGGGAATTCGAAGGGGGGACGGCGTCGGCGAAGAAAAACTTATTTATTTAGAAATATAAGAATAGATTAGGAAGAAATAGTATAGTAGGAAAATTAAGATGGAGAAAAGAAGGCTGAATAACTTGGTTTACGTGGAAAGCCAATAAAACCTCAAGACAAGAGGTTTGCGCCATCTGCATTAGGCCACCGGCGTCCGTTTGAATATCGGAGAGTGCCCCACCCTGAGCTCTCTCTCTTACAGATCTTAGCAGCCGGGACAGGTAAGTAGACATGGCGAGCCTCCGCGCCCCAGATGGGAATTCAGCAAGAAATTAGAAAAAATAGGAGACACAGGGGAAGCCCAGCATCAGTGCAAGACTCTCCGAGAGGGAAGGGGAGAAGGAAAAAAAGGAAAAGGGAAAAAGGAAGGAGGGAAAAAAAGGGGAAAAAGAGGGAGAGTTTATTTTGCAAAATCAGCTTATTTATATACCCCAAGTTGTACATAATAGAATATGCAGAGTTACGCAGAGGTAGCAGTCCTGACCCTCAATGAGATAAGGCTTTCTTTTTTGCATACTCTCCTGTTAACAAAAGTCCCAGGTGGTTTACATTATCTTCTGGCCAAGAGGCCTGTTAACATTTCTATGGCTCTCTTCTGATGAGGTTTTGTTAACCAGAAGACTCATTTGTGTTAACCTTTCCAAAGTCTGAATGCCACTCTCAGAAAACACCAAATAAAAATACAGCAATTTGTAATAAAAGGAAGTACAGTGATTTATAGCAAAAGTCTAGTATTGCTAACATCAAAACTACTATATATCCTAGGGCCGTTTATTTTTTAAACTCAGCTTATATACCCCAAGTTGTACATAATGGAATATGCAGAGTTATACAGGGGCAGCAGTCCTGACCCTCATTGAGACAAGGCTTTCTTTTTTGCATATCTTCCCGTTACAAAAGGTCTCAGGCGGTTTACATTATCTTCTGGCCAAGAGGCCTGTTAACATTTCTATGGCTCTCTTCTGATGAGGTTTTGTTAACCAGAAGACTTATTTGTGTTAACCTTTCCAAAGTCTGAATGTCACTCTCAGAGAACACTAAATAAAAATACAGCAATTTGTAATAAAAGGAAGTACAGTGATTTATAGCAAGAAAAAGTAACTTACTCAAAAGTCTAGTATTGCTAACATCAAAACTACTATGTATCCTTTTCCATATCCCATTTACATTGATTACATCTTCCTGGGTGCCTGATAGATAAAAAATAAGGAGGTCTGGCAGCAATCATTGAGTCAACCGTGAAATCCTGTCACCAATATGAATTTGAAAAGGCTCTGAAACTTTAAGATACTTTAAGGCTTTTGTGCTCCTCACAGTTGGGAGGGTGAGTAATTCACAAGCTTGCAAAAAGGGGAACCTGTTTAGGCAGGCTAGAGCATTATCAAAGGGGGTTGGGCTGAAATACTCCTTTCAAATGCAGGAAGCTAAAGCTTTGAATTAGCTCTTTTCAGAGAAAGTCAGAAAATAATGGGAAAACAGACAAATTCTTATTTTGGGGGGCACATGTTCAGGAAAAACCAGGGAGAAATCCGATGACTCAGATTGCCCTGCCATCTGAGTTTGCCACGTGACCCTGTCACAGGTGGATTCCTTGCTCTGGCTCCTGACAGGCCTGGAAAGTATGGTTTTTGCAAAAGAGGAGAAATATAAATTTTAAAACTAGAAAGTTAAAGAATTAGGAATCATTAAAGGTAAACTAAAATTTATTTTTTATCTTTTATCTTTAAATGTTTAAAATTACTGAAATGAATGTCTAATCAGAGTATCTGGATTCTAATCTGCCTGATTTTCCCTGTCTAATTTTTCTAGATCCGAAGAATCACAGCAAGAAAATTAGAATACAAACTAAAACATTTTTTTTTTCCATCTTCACATTTTATGGGAATTAGTTCTGCCTTCTGTGACTTTTAATATATTGCTTGGACATCTCTGGTTGCAAGTAACAAAAAGCCAACTTGAAGTGCCTTAAACACTCAAGATTTTTCTTATCCCACATCTTAAAAAGTCTAGAGGTTAGACTGATCTCAACACTGTCATTAGAAGCCCAGACACTTTCCATATGTCCATGCTACTAGCCACAGCATATTGACTTTCAATCAAGGCTTGTATTCTCTGATTGCAAGAAGGCTGCACATCTCTAGGAATCATGCCCTCTCACAACTGCTTCCAAAGGCAAGAAAGAAGACAGAGGCTCTCCTCATGCACTGCTTTCTCTCTGAGAGTGAAAAAGATTTCCCTAGGTGTTCCTTATGTCTCCATGGCCTGAACAGATCATCCCTGTGCCATAGCTGTTTTAGAAAAGTACGTGACTGTTATCTTCCACCCCTTTTGTGGGAGGTAGTCTCTGTCAAACAGCAGGAACAGGGAGGGGAATGGCTATTGTGCAGGGAGCCTTGTGAGTAAGGAAACAAAATGATAAATACTTCATTAACAGATTTGGTATCTTTCCTAAAATATTTTAATAAAAGTGAGTCCTACTTTAAACCTGACTTCAAGTCAGAATAGTTCAGTCTTGAGTGTTTCCTATCTCCTGAGAGAACCTAAGCTAGCCCCCTGCTAATACTTATGCCCTTTAAGGAGTAATGCCTACATGAAAAATAAGGATGTGTTCCAGCAACATTTTACATTGCCAGAAGCATCATTAACAGAGACTTAAATAATATAGGAAGTCAAGAATCTTTAATCATTTAATCCTGGCTAGCAACGAGACAGGAGAAATCAAAATTGCCTATTCAAGGCAACTCAGTTATTTTCAGGTTTTAGGTCTGGGATTCTCCCTGTTCCCGTTCACTTTCTCTTTCTGGGTTCATGCTCTGGCTTCAGCTGCTGAGTCATGTCTGTGGCCTTCAGTGTCAAGGTCTAGCGTTTTGCTTCTCTTGTGGCTTGGTCATAAGCATTTTCTGGTCTCTGGCCCTCTGCACTCAGCTCCCCCCTCCTCCTCCATCCCTCAGGGTTTCAGAAACCCTTGCCTCCTTTCCTACCTGGGCTGGGTAGCAGAGCTTTCGGAGACAAACTGGCCTATTCATTAAAAAAAATAATAGTGACACAGTTAAGCATCAATATCTAAACAGACACTTCTTGACCATGAGATCCTACAAAATCTCTAGTTTCCTTTTACGTATGTGCTTGCAAGTTCGATTATGGTAGAGGAAAACAAGAAATAAGCGTTGTTTCACAAGAGCTGCTCTGGGAAAGCAGGAGGAATTCAATCCTTTCTTCTTCAATAAGGGAACAAAGCCAGAGATAAGATAGTGTTGCCTTGGAAAAAAATGTTTGCTTTCAGTGGTTTTCCTCCTGGGACCCTGACTGGCATTTGGAGATTCAGTACTCAGAACTGTGTGGGGTTTTGTGCCAGTGACCTTCCCTTATAAAGTATTCACCTTCTGGAATGAAAAGCTGTGAGATGCTAAGTACTCCCATACCGAATCAGTGCCTCAGGACCTGAGTGGCATGGGGGCTGTGGAATGAAACTGGCTTTTTTTTTTTTTTTTTTTTTAAGAAAACATGGAAAGAAAGAGATGACTGATGTAGTTTTACCACCATCTTTAAATGTTACGTGCAGTTTAAATGAAGAGTTTTGAATGATGACAATCTACATGTTTCACTACATACCATTTGGCAAGTTAACATTTAAGTGAAGTCTCACACAGATATAAATCTATCAAGGATTTTTTTCTGTGAATGGTGGTGGATGGGATTTTAGCCTTGGGCTCTTGATGAAATAAACCTTCCAAGGAGAGCTGGGCTGTTGTTTTGACCTCTGAAATTGATTTATTTTGTGACCTCAAGCAAGTCACTTCAAAGGATTTTTGTCATAGTGAGTCAAGGACAAAATCGTCCCCTGGACAAGGGAATGGCAAACCAGTTCACTATTCTTGCCTTGAGAACCCCATGAACAGTATGAAAAGGCAAAAAGATAGGACACTGAAAGATGAACTCCCCAGGTCAGTAGGTGCCCAATATGCTACTGGAGATCACAGGAGAAGTAACTCCAGAAAGAATGAAGAGATGAAGCCAAAGCAAAAACAACACCCAGGTGTGGACGTGACTAGTGATGGAAGTAAAGTCTGATGCTGTAATGAACAATATTGCATAGGAACCTGGAATGTTAAGTCCCTGAATCAAGGTAAATTGGAAGTGGTCAAACAGGAGATGGCAGAGTGAACATGAACATTATAGGAATCAGTGAATGAAAATGGACCAGAATGGGTGAATTTACCTCAGATGGCTATTATATATACTACTGTGGGCAAGAATCCCTTAGAAGGAATGGAGAAGCCATCATAGTCAACAAAAGAGTGTGAAATGCAGTACTTGGATGCAATCTAAAAAACGACAGAATGGTCTCTGTTTCCAAGGCAAACCATCCAGTATCACAGTAATCCAAGTCTATGCCCTGACCAATAACGCTGAAGAAGCTGAAGTTGAATGGTTCAATGAAGACCTATGAAACCTTCTAGAACTAACAACCAAAAAAGATGTCCATGTCTTTTTCATTATAGTGGACTGGAATGCAAAAGTAGGAAGTCAAGAAACACCTGGAGTAACAGGTAAATTTGGCCTTGGAGTACAGAATGAAGCAGGGCAAAGACTAATAGAGTTTTGCCAAGAGAACGCACTGGTCATAGCAAACACCCTCTTCCAACAACACAAGAGAAGACTCTACACATGGACATCACCAGATGGTCAACACCAAAATCAGATTGATTATATTCTTTGCAGCCAAAGAAGGAGAAGCTCTATACAGTCAGCAAAAAAAAGACCAGGAGCTGATTGTGGCTCAGATCAAGAACTCCTTATTGCCAAATTCAGACTTAAAGTGAAGAAAATAGGGAAAACCACTAGACCATTCAGGTATGACCTAAATCAAATCCCTTATGATTATACAGTGGAAGTAAGAAATAGATTTAAGGGACTAGATCTGATAGAGTGCCTGATGAACTATGGACAGAGGTTTGTGACATTTTACAGAAGGCACTAATCAAGACTACCCCCAAGAAAAAGAAATGTAAAAAGGCAAACTGATCATCTGAGGAACTTTTACAAATAGCTGAGAAAAGAAGAGTTCAGTTCAGTCACTCAGTCGTGTCCAATTCTTTGAGACCCCATGTATAGCAGCATGCTAAACCTCCCTGTCCATCATCAACTTCCGGAGTTCACTCAGACTCACGTCCATCGATTGGTGATGCCATCCAGCCATCTCATCCTCTGTTGTCCCCTTCTCTTCTTGCCCCCAATCTCTCCTAGCATCAGGGTCTTTTTAATGAGTCAACTTTTCGCATGAGATGGCCAAAGTATTGGAGTTTCAGCCTCAGCATCAGTCCTTCCAATGAACATCCAGAGCTGATCTCCTTTAGAATGGACTGGTTGGACCTC
This sequence comes from Aepyceros melampus, assembly GCA_006408695.1. NCBI lineage: Eukaryota > Metazoa > Chordata > Mammalia > Artiodactyla > Bovidae > Aepyceros > Aepyceros melampus. The sequence goes on along the minus strand of SJXQ01006673.1, from coordinate 8,870 downwards.
CTTGCAGTCCAAGTGACTCTCAAGAGTCTTCTCCAACACCACAGTTCAAAAGCATCAATTCTTCGGTGCTCAGCTTTCTTCACAGTCCAACTCTCACATCCATACATGACCATTGGAAAAACCATAGCCTTGACTAGATGGACCTTTGTTGGCAAAGTAATGTCTCTGTTTTTGAATATGCTATCTAGGTTGGTCATAACTTTCCTTCCAAGGAGTAAGCGTCTTTTAATTTCATGGCTGCAGTCACCATCTGCAGTGACTCTGGAGCCCAAAAAATAAAGTCTGACACTGTTTCCACTATTTCCCCATCTATTTCCCATGAAGTGATGGGACCAGATGCCATGATCTTCGTTTTCTGAATGTTGAGCTTTAAGCCAACTTTTTCACTCTCCACTTTCACTTTCATCAAGAGGCTTTTTAGTTCCTCTTTGCTTTCTGCCATAAAGATGGTGTCATCTGCATATCTGAGGTTATTGATATTTCTCCCAGCAATCTTGATTCCAACTTGTGTTTCTTCCAGCTCAGAGTTCCTCATGATGTACTCTGCATATAAGTTAAATAAGTAGATGACAATATACAGCCTTGACGTCCTCCTTTTCCTATTTGGAACCAACCTGTTGTTCCATGTTCAGTTCTAACTGTTGCTTCCTGACTTGCATATAAGTTTCTCAAGAGGCAGGTCAGGTGGTCTGGTATTCCCATCTCTTTCAGAATTTTCCACAGTTTATTGTGATCCACGCAGTCAAAGGCTTTGGCATAGTCAGTAAAGCAGAAATAGATGCTTTTCTGGAACTCTCTTGTTTTCGATGATCTAGTGGATGTTGGCAATTTGATCTCTGGTTCCTCTGCCTTTTCTAAAACTAGCTTAAACATCTGGAAGTTCATGGTTTATGTATTGCTGAAGCCTGGCTTGGAGAATTTTGAGCATTACTTTACTAGCGTATGAGATGAGTGCAATTGTGCAGTAGTTTGAGCATTCCTTGGCATTGCCTTTCTTTGGGATTGGAATGAAAACTGACCTTTTCCAGTTCTGAGACCACTGAGTTGTCCAAATTTGCTGGCATATTGAATGCAACACTTTCATAGCACCATATTTTAGGATTTGAAATAGCTCAACTGGAATTCCATCACCTCCACTAGCTTTGTTCATAGTGATGCTTTCTAAGGTCCACTTGACTTCACATTCCAGGATGTCTGGCTCTAGGTGAGTGATCATACCATCGTGATTGACTGGGTCATGAAGATCTTTTTTGTACAGTTCTTCTGTGTATCCTTGCTATCTCTTCTTAATATCTTCTGCTTCTGTTAGGTCCATACCATATCTGTCTTTTATTGTGCCCATCTTTGCATGAAATGTTCCCTTGGTATCTCTAATTTTCTTGAAGAGATCTCTAGTCTTTCCCCTTCTGTTCTTTTCCTCTATTTCTTTGCATTGATTGCTGAGGAAGGCTTTCTTATCTCTCGTTGCTGTTCTTTGGAACTCTGCATTCAAATGGGAATATGTTTCCTTTTCTCCTTTGCTTTTCACTTCTCTTCTTTTCACAGCTATTTGTAAGGCCTCCCCAGACAGCCATTTTGCTTTTTTGCATTTCTTTTCTATGGGGATGGTCTTGATCCCTGTCTCCTGTACAGTGTCACGAACCTCATTCCATAGTTCATCAGGCACTCTATCTATCAGATCTAGACCCTTAAATCTATTTCTCACTTCCACTGTATAATCATAAGGGATTTGATTTAGGTCATACCTGAATGGTCTAGTGGT